>JAJIBD010035774.1:0-19840 GCA_021461705.1 Cryptotis parvus
GGAACACTGTATGACTGAAACCTAATCAAGAACATCTTTGTAATTGTATATCTCATGTTAGTAAAATAAATTTTTAAAAAATAATAAAAATAATATATTGAAGATCAATAAGGGGAATGACACTAGAATGAAATCAACAATATAAATTAAAAACATGTTCAGGTGTCTTTTTAAAAAATGGTTACAAAATAGACCAGAGAGCCAGTGCTACAGGTAAAGTGATTTCCTTGCATTGTATCTGTGCTGGGTCAGATCCCTGGCACAATGTATGACTCTCAAGTCCCACCAGGAGTGATCCTTGAGCACAGAGTCAGGAGTAAGCCCTGACTACTATCAGGTGTGGCAAAAGAAAACAAAAAATAAAATGAGTAGAAAGTATATAATGGGTGACCATTATAATGGAATCTTCTTATAATCCCTCTGAAAACAATACTGTACTTATTCCATTTTAAAATTGAAGAAACTGAGGCATCAAAAGATTATTGTTAGCAAAGGTCATATAAATATTCATGGAGGAAGATAGTATATATAGCTTGAGATGATATATCTACTTAAAATTCTTCAAAAACATTCATATTTATCCTATGTCAACCACCGAACCCCAATGCATGGATGCTTGTTAATTTTTCTATTGATGTATAGATTAAAATACAGAATAAAATTATTTTCCTTAGCCACACAGTTAACTAGTAGTAGATATAAATTTTAGACCCTTTGCTTTGATATCAAGACCTTTATTCTTTATTTTTTAATCAATTAATTCAGTTTTTCAGTTAAATAATCAGCTTTTATGTTAATATGAATAATATATTTTGCATAAATAACTACATATTCCAAAGCAAAAACCTTTGGAGGAAAAGTCATATTAGTTTTTAGTTTCTTCCACTTTATAAAATATATATGTATGTATATATATATACATATATACGTATATATATATATATATACATACATATATATTTTGTACACATACATATATATCTAGTTTAGGTAAGATAAGTGTACAAAATTACTACACCCCACCAGCACTGCCAGAGTGCTTAGTTCCTCCACCAGTGACCTATGCCACCTCTACGTTGCTCATCTTCCACCCTCTCTTCTTCCACAATCTTTATCCTTAATCACCATATAACACTGTTCCAAATTTTTTGTTTTCTATAGCTGCTTCTGTGGTTGAGACTAGAAAGGCTATTCAAAAACAAACAAATAAGTAACACATAACTGGAGCTATTAACTTAAAAAGGAACTAGGGAGTAAAGAACATTACTATTTGATGTCGAGTAGTAGATCTGGTAGAATATTTGGAGAAATAGAAGATTCACGAAGAAATAATGGTTCTGACAGAGCCTGAAATCTGTGGTGACATTGAATGAGACTGAAGACATTGGAAGGTGACTGAAGTTAAGTGGCTTTAAGATTTGTCACTTGTCATTTGTCTCCCCACTGTTTATTGATTTGCTCGAGTGGGCACCAGTGTCATCTCCATTCATTGGGAATGAGGTCCATTATTGTTACAGTTTTGGGCACATGAAATATACCATGGGTAGCTTTCCAGGCTCTACCTTGGCTCTAGGTTCATTCCAGAGAGCCCAATCTTTTTCTATGTCAGACCATCAACCATCCAGGGCCCACAGGGCAGAATCCTGGGTGTAGACAAGTCTGCCTCCTGTCTGCCACCTGCTGATTCAGCTGGGCACCACAGTCAGACCTGCAACACTTTGAGGGCAGAAATTGTATGCTAGTTTAAGATTTACTAGCATACAATCTTAACAACTTGACACAGAAGAGTCTTAGAAGACAATCTAGAAAAAGATGGATTTTTTTTTTGAGGAAGCATCAGAATTATTGATGACGACCTATATTGCAAGATGGGATATACTTTCTGTACAAGATTTTAAATACTGTGCATTTTGCTTCTAGATTTTAGAGTTATGAGCCAAAAAATATTTCCCTTAAATTTGCTTTAAAACAAAATCTTTTATGCAACTTAGTCTCAAGTTTTGCAAGTAGTAAGCATTAATTATATGCATAATGCCTGATCGGTGTCTACTTTGCCTTATGGGGAAAATTGCATACCAGGTATTCTTCATTTATTAATACTCACTTAAGGGGCATATGCACTTGTCCTAAAGGGAGTGATGGGGGTCTGTGTATTTGATTTTAGAATTTTCACTGCTTAGGTAGAAGATATCATTGATAACAAAAGTAACTGTTTGGTATTATATTCAAAATGAGCTACCTAGGACCATATGTCCAGGCTATAACACTGGATCATGACCTCTCCTAATAAAAATAATTCTTAGGGCTAGGGATGTGACACAGTAGTATATTCACAATTTCTTAAAAAATCAAAAGCAACACCAATAACAAAATTAACGAAAACACCCAAACTCAGAAACTTGCTCATATGGATGATGACCCTAGGCTGTGGACTAGGGTCAGAGATGAGGACTGGCAGTAGCTACAGCAGATATGATGTAGTCTCCACCGGAGAGTTACATTGGGATTCATTATTCCACCAGCACACCACAGACAGCCATATGCATACATGCACACACATACCTTCTCTTCCATGTGTCTTCTGAAAACTGACACTTAGTTTAAGGCAGACTGCACCTCGGGATCCATGCAGGACTGAGTGAAATAGAAAACATAATTCCTCTTTAACAGGAACCATTTCTTTTAGATTGGGATTCGTTGCTGGTTCAGTAAGTTAGGGGAAGAGGCAATCAAAGACAAAAAATGAGCCACATTTTCACGTAATAGATAGTCAACTTCCATAGACTTTTATGTCCTTCTTCAGAGAGTCTCACCCCCACCCCGCTCTCCTTTTTATAAACTTTTTCAGATACAGTTTTTAACTATGCTGCATTAGCCCCAGTGAAAACCTGGTGAGGGTCAATCCACAACTGCCTCTGGATTGCAAGAGAACACAAGTTAGAGTTGGATTAATAGCATGCAGGGAGTTCAGTGCTTTTGCAGCTTTGAAGCCTGTCTGTCAATTTTTCTTAAAATACACACGTACTCACACTGCCTTGGGTCCTTTCGCTGGCTGATTAATGTGCCTCTGTTCCTGTAAGGCAAACACATGCTGCACTTGCCTTGTTTCTCACAGCCAAGCCCCCTCTGGTGTTGCCCAATTATACCTGGTTCTTTCCGACAAATTATTGTGATGATTAAGAAAGTTTGATGATATATCATTCTTTGGATTCCAGACCTCCTGTCAGATAATAGGAGACGAAGTGTGGGGAGGCTGCAGTTATTCCGTATCAATGCTCCGAGTTCAAATAAAGTGTCAGGATGACTAAGTACAAGGGATTTGTGGAATGCTTTAATGTTGCCTCATTTCAAATCACTTCATAAGCAGCCTGGTAATGAGCTCAATAAATTCTGTTGGAGGAGAAAAAAAAGCCCCTGTATTCACCACAGAAAAAGTAGGTTGCTATTTTATAATTAGGCCTCTGGGCTGGTGGGAAGGAGTCTTATTTCCTGTTTGAAATCCATTTTGTTAGCTCTGTGATGTGGAGATGGCTAAATGAGTATGAAATATTATAATTAAGGACATCACAAGCTGTTTATCTTATCAGCAGTGTTTTTCCTTAAAGGCTGTCTCATTGACCACTTGTATTATAACCACGTTTTTTCCCTTTCTTTTTTCTGTGCTTTGCCAGTTGTAACCAACTGAGGTTTATCTGGCTCTAAGGGGGAGACGAAAGCAGAGCAGCAGCTCAGCCACCAGAAGTCATGTGAGAGACCTAAATTGCTTTGATTTTGCCTGGATCAGGCATTCTTTTCATTAACTGCAGCAAGAGCTGTTTGTTTATAGAAATAAGCTCGTTGATAACAACTCCAATAAAGCTGGTGAGAGCATGCTGTCACGGGCCCAGACTGTGAGGTGTTGCCTCCAACATTCTGCCAAGCACCGTGTTTTTGTTTCAGGCTAACACAGAAAACCAACCCCACTTGAGAAAATGAGAACTGGTTTATTATTGATTGGGTAGAAAGTCTGTAGCCAGATATGTAATCTCCACGGTCATTTGAAAGGCTCTAGATTATGATAATCTTTTGACCTGCCAACTTACTTGTTTTCATTCAATAGTGGGAGGGCAAGTCCAGCTCCTCTATAATAGAGCAAAATGACAATTCTCACCAGGTTTTTGCTGTAAAGGTCTGGATAGCAGTTATTTTCTTGGTGGGACATTTGACTGAGACGAACAATCAAATCATATATTCACAGCATTTTGCTTCTGTGTTGATCTCTAATATCGCCCTGTTCTTAACACAGAGTAATGTCTAATGTGCTCCTAAGGATGAGCCAAGTGCATCTGCATGTTCAACTTAGTTGGCCTTGGCAAGATGATTGCAGGTGCAGGTCTTTCTTCTGAATTCTGTCCACAAATTCGCCTTGATCCTGGGCTCTGAGGTCTCATATTCAAACGGTCTCTACCATTTCTTCACTAAAAATTAGCTCTTCGTGCTCCTGAGAGAGCAGACGCCCTTGGCTACATTAGCACGCAACAGGACATATGGAGATGTTACTGGTGCCCGTTAGAGCAAATGGATGAACAAAAGAAGATAAGTGATAAGTGAAACAAAGTTTACAAAATAGTCTTGTATGTTGTCAGATTAAGTGTTGAGGTTTATCAGACTATTTGGTAGACCCATTACTCATAGCTGTATGTTTCACCCACAAGGCCCACATACCAAGCTGCAAATGCAGTCTGCACTCTTGTTTACCCAGCCCAGCACCTAGCACAGGTCTCAATTTGAATTTTGGAAGCATGATTTCCGCATCTTCCCCCCCACTCCCCTAATTCACTTGCCAGAAAGTGTGCCTGTGGCTATTTTCCCAAAAGCACTCTAAGAGTTTGAGTTGAGCCTCATATATTCCTTCAAAGACAAAAAAAGAAACAAATCCATTATCCTTGCTTTTTTTTTTCAAATAGGGTTGTTTCAATTCGGTTTCTAAGTAACCTCTTGTGGACAGTGAATGTGCCAAATATAATAATTTTCAATTATTATCTAATAATTTAAAAAAAATTTCACTGTTTATATAAAATGTTAATCTGGAATGGTGAAATAGTGATACCATATCACTGAAGCTCTTCAGTGCCACCCTAGAGAATATCATGTGACAGTTAGAATGAGAAGGAATAGGAGTGAAAATAGATGGTAGTACCACCTCTGTACACTAATGACATCGTTCTAATAACACCAAACATTAGCCAAACAGCACAAATGCTTTGGCTGACTTAAACTCAGAATGTGGAAAGATAAGTCTACAGCTGAATTTCAACAAAACAATGTTCACAAAAAATGAACTGGTTCAGAGACCCATTTACTCTCAATGGGACAAACATCTCCGAATGCAGCAGTTATGTGTAGTTAGGTCGAGAAGTCAACACGATCGACGACCTAAAACCTGAGCTACACAGGAGAAAAGCGGCATGGAATGCCTTCAAGGACATCGAAGAAATAGCTAAAGGACAAAGAACCTTTGGCTCTGGGCACATCTCTTTGACTCCACCATTTTCTCTGCATTAACATCACGCCTCAGGGCCTGGGCCTAAACAGCAGGATGAGAATGCTATTTAAGTCTCCCAAAGAGGAATTGAAAGAGCTAGCTTCGAATATCATGCCTCACTCAAGTGAGAGAAGGAATATGGAGTTCTGACCTCCAATGACGATCGAGAGTCAGGATACTCTCTCATTTGCCAAAGCATTGAAAATCAGAATGGCTGGACATGTAATGTGATTTGAAGATGACCGCTGGGCAAGACCCATTAGACTGGATCCCATGGGACGTCAAAAAATCACATTGGCCCCATCTACAAGATGGTCAGACTTCTTCATCCAGACCCTGAATGAACAGTTTGAGGCTCTTTGTATTCCAGGAGCAAGCAGATGCCATTGAGCTACACTGACATGTGATAGGGTCAAATTAAGCGTTACTGGCACCTGCTTGAGCAAATCTCAAATAACAGAATGTCAAGTGATCAAGTGATCAAGATAATGTTTAAACCAGTGAACTAACATCATCATGATCTGGAGCATGAATTGGCAAATATTTTTTGTTTAAAATTATCAGCTATTATATGTTTAGGATTGTTGACCATGGAGTATCATTCCACAGTTTTGTTGTATCACTGAAGAAGTGATAGGGAGTACATAGCTGAATGGTTGGAGTTTTCTTCTTATGAAACATTATTAATTTTTTTATTTAGCTATCCTATACTCCCATTTCAATGTGTAAAAAACAGGTTAAGGATCTTGCAAAAAAAAAAGGCTGTACTGACTGGATTTGGCTCATGCAAATCTAGTAACTGCTAAATTCTAGTTTAGAATAGTAGCGAGTCAATTTCGTTGAGAACTCTCAAGACAAGTCTCTTCTTTCTTGGGGACAGAGCTCCTACTAAATGAATACTGTAAACCTCACTGATGTACTTTAAGACATTTTGATTACCAAAGGAGATCATGCCAAAAATGGCATTTCAAAACCCCTAATCTTTGTAAATTTTATATTCATTAAGTTGTTTTTAGGTAGTGAAGCATACTAAATATATCATTGAAATGCAGAGGACAACCCCCCAATTGAGATTATGCATTCAGAAATCATGCTAACTGCTATACAACTGCTGAGTCTTATTTGATGTCAGCAAAATTCTTTCACTCATTTAGTCACTAAGTGGTTCAGCAAATACATATTGAGTTTCTAACTGTGCGGAGGATCCATGAGGTGCTTAAAATCAAGAAAAGGAACAAAACATGGGGGGAAAGTATGAATTCTAAGACTTCCCAGATGCAAAGCATTCTAGAGGCAGTACACAACATCTACAGACAACTGGAAAACCGGCACCAGTAAAATATCTGACCTCGGGGTTTGCCCCTGAATGTCGGACTTAGGGGAGAAGATATGAGCCCCATGTGAAAGAAGAATGTAAACTGCAATTCAGAGTGCACCCCAGCCCACAAGTCTTAGTTTCCAGAGACTTTTATGCCAGGACCTCAGATCTAAGAGCTCAACCATCTAAGATGTAGGACAATTAGACTTCATATGCATTTCGTCTGAACATAAATTCAAATATTTTCTTTCAGATATTTTAAAATTTTATTATTTTTGTAGGTTTTTGTTTTGTTTTGATTCCACACCTCATTGGTAGTCAGAGATTACTCTTGTCTCTGCACTCAAGAATTACTCCTGATAGTGCTCTGGAGACCATATGCGGAATCAAACTGAGTTTGACTACTTGCTAAGCAAGTGCCCTACCAACTATACTATCTATTGGGGCCCCAAGGTTATTTTAGTTCTAATAATTGTGTCTTTCCTGCGGTTCCTTTTGATTCCAGACATGCATGGAGCATTTCTAGGACAATTACTATGAAGTAAACTCTGCTACAGCTCCCACCCATTATGGTCTCTGTTTCTATTTTTATAGCTTCCTGTGCATAATTTATTGCACTTTAGATGTTTGTTTTCTCAGCCATCATGGTTTGTCCTCATGATCTTACTGCAATAGAGTCTGTCCTGGCAGTGCCAGGGGACCATGTTAGGTACCACAGATTGAACCTGAGCCTGTTGCATGCTGAAAGTCTACACTCAGCCTATTGAGCTCTCTCTGGCCCTAAAGATTCTGAATTTTTTTCAAAGGAACAATAATTAGACATTCTAGAAATCTGGAATTCTGGCCATTCGAACAGAAATGAAACACTCTAGGAAAAAATCAACCTGGTTCTAAAGTACCAAAACAGCTGGATGAAACAGGAAACATTAAAATATGGTCAGCTGTCCAGATATTTTGTCTCCTAAATGACAAGCATTTTATATTTTCTGATTTAAGTGCCTTAACTACTACATTGAAAAAACCTATCTAAACTAGAATTAGAAAATGACATAAGTGTCTTAATTTAACATTTAGGGAGGAATTCATGTTTCTAAGTATTATTTTCACTCTATAAGTTACTAAAATTTCATAACTATCTGGCACAGCTTAAAATCAATTCCCTTTTATACATATGAGGTCAAGCTATGAAGTTTCTACCTAACTCATTGATCAGGAAATGTATGTAGAGCTGAAATTACAGGCCATGTAAGATAAAATTTCTGTCTTTTCTATTGTTACTATCTTTATGTTAGACAAAATTACCGAACTGCCATTAGTTCGGATTAGTGTGGTTAAAAATTAAGCTGTATGTTACAGACTTTGCTAGTTTTCTTTTATTTGCAGAATTGTTTTATGTGTTCCTCAAGCTCTTTTGCTTTCTGTCTTCAAATCGTTGACCATGATTTTCTAGGTGCTGCCTGAAGCCTCTCACTACCGAGAATTTAAATGATAAGCAGCTGTTCTAAAGTTTCTAAATATCATGCATGCTCCACAAAGCCAAGTAAAATAGTCTTAGGCAGATCTACTCACACATTGGGACGCAATAAATTTTCATTATAGGCAATATATAGTGCGATCATTCTTAATGAGACATAGACACAGAGATAAAGCTTCATGTCTCCTGTGATTCTGCCAAATAATTTAACAAGGATCAGTTCGGAAAAAATGACATGGATTATGCATTTGGTTAGTGCTCTGTGAGGAAAACCAAAGTCAGTCTGGACCTGGTACCAGCAGGGATGGGCCTCCTGCAGCCTCGTGTAGAGTGTTTTTTTAAAAGGGAAAAAAGTGCTTGTGAGAAGAGTGGTCATGCTTAATTGCTTTCTAATCTAAAGTAAATATTTACCTAAGAAATTTCTCTGAACACAGAGGCAATTCTCTCCCTCATCAGCCAGAGAAACACATCAAGCCATGGCATCTGTGCGCTGTCAGAGAAGTCCTGCTGATTTCTCTGAATCTCTGCTCAAACCTTCCCATAACACACCTTCAAAGTTCTCTTCCCTTACTTCCCAATGTACACAAGATTAGAAATCTGAATTGAAAAAATAAATAGCGGTAAAACAAGTCCATGGAAGGTATGATATGGCGGTCTCCCCAGTCTTCTCTGTTTCTTTATGCTGGATCCCACATTCTTCACTATGAAGACCAAATGATAATGATGGTAAAGGAATCAAACAATTCTATTACACCTCCTATGCCATACAGATGTTTTCTGAACAAGCTAATATTTGACTGATTTCCTCTGCAGGTATTTGTTGATGAGTCTTGAACTGTGCATGGATGTTGTGTGTATCTCCATTACTACCCTAAAGTGAAGAAATGAATCAGAGCTCTTAGTGTCAGACAAACTGAGCACTTCAAAGTATAAGAGGTGAGTGACCAGAGATAGAAGTACAGTGGGTAGTGTGCTCCTTGCACTGGCAGTCCAGGGTCAGATGCTCAGCATTCTATATGGTACCCTGAGTCTCTGCAGGGCCAATCCTCAGTGCTGAACCAGGAGAAATTCCTGCACTTCACCAGATGTGCACCCCGACAACAACAGCAAAAAGTGTCTAAGAAGGCACTCATAGCCCAGGGAATTTCCCTACTTTGCAAAGGTTCCTTGGAGGATGAAAATAGTACTGCTTAAAGGGGACTTCCAACTGCTAACACCACATTCTAGACTTCCTAGTTAGGTCTAGTGTTTGCTGGCTCTCTTGTTCCACACTCAGCTTCTCTGCTGCATTAACACCCGTGACTACTCATGTTCTCCATCCGCAGGGGCTGTCAGTCGGCCAGTGATCCGAGCTCATTTTGTTACCATGGGAACTACCAAGCCGAATGTCATGGTAGGCTCCTTTCCTTCCTCTGAGTCTAGCAGATACCTGATAGAACTGGGTTGAATTATCCAGATGATTTTCTACCTTTTCTTTTGACTTGAACCTTCTGCAATGGCCGATTTTGCTGCAGCTTTCCAGTTAGGAGTTTGCTGTATTAAGGGCCTAGTGATCTAGGGTCAATGGGAATTGCAGCCACTTGTGCTCAGGAGGAAAAGCACTCTAAGAAGAAAGGATCTAAGGTGCCTTTGCGTATACCTTGCCCTATGTCCCTTATCAAAGATAAATTTATTGTTCATACAGTATCAGTTTCTCATGCAAATTGGCTCAGAGGCCTCCCAAGTGAGCCAGGTCACCCCAGGCTGCCCGGACGCCTGACAATCCTCTAGAGGTACTGTTTAGAATCACAGGGGTATGGAGAGGGAGAAAGGAAGGAAAAAAACACAGAATAGCAGGACACAAAGTTGGTAGAAAAATTTATCCCTACCTAAATCAACTTCCACCCCAGTCTTCCAGAGTCTCTGACTCAATTCTTTTTCCTTTTTAGCATTATATTGATTGTTTGTTTATCATATCCCCATGAGCTATACATTTTTTTATTATACCGTGAGGATATCCGATACATATAAAGATGTTCATAAGTAGGTCTCTATGATACGGTATTCCGACACCCATCCTCCACAGGTGCTCCATTCCTACCACCAATGTCCGCATTCTCTCACGCTTTTAGCCTGCCTTTATGGCAGGTGCTTTTCTTTTCTTCTCTTTTTCTCTGTCTCTGTCCCTGTATCTGTCTCTGTCTCTCTCTATCTCTGTCTCTCTCTTCTCTTACACATTGTGGCTTGTCCTACAGACATTTAGGGTTTATCATGTTGTCTCTTTGTGTATATGCAATGCTGAGTTCTAGTCTGGTGTTACCATTTCTCACATTAGTAGAACACTGGTAGCTATTAATATCCATTATGAATGCAGTCATTCTATATCTGTCCTTTCCCTCCTGACTAATTTCACTCTGCATGATAATCTCCATGTCCATCCATTTGCAGGTAAATTTCATGACTTTATCTTTTCTGACAGCTGAATAGTATTCCATCTTGTAGATATACCAGAGTCTTTTTAGCAAGTCTTCTGTTATCTGGCATTTAGGTTGTTTCCAAATTCTGGCTGTTGTGAAGAGAGTTGTGATGAATATAGAGAGTGCAGGTAGTGTTTCTGCTGTGTGTTTTGGGTCTCTAGGGTATATTCCCAGGAGTGATATTGCTGGCCCTGACCCTATTTCTAAAGGTCTGTTTCCCTCAAAGGAGCTAGATATAGGATAAAATGTCTGGAAGCCACTTTTTGGGGGCAAAGGCATCCATCAGCCTCTTTAGGTCCCTGTGCCATGTGCTGTTTTAATAGCAGGAAGGGAGTGGATAAGGTATGGGTTTCAATCAGATGTGCCAGCTCTAGCGACTAGGAAGCCAGAAATGTTCCCCCCAGGACAGTTCCTCTCACTCAGGAGATTTTGGTCTTTTTTTTTTTACTGTGTAAGAGGCATGGAGGAGGTAGTGGAGTCTGATATGGTTAAACACTTCTAATTCATTGAAGAACAATTTGCAAATCAATCACTATCACTATCACTATCTTCCGTTCATCATCAATTTGCTCAAGCGGGCCCAGTAACATCTCCATATGTCTGTCTCATGCAAGTAGAGCCCAAGGGCATCTGCTCGCTCCAGGAACATAAAGAGCCTCAAACCATTATATTAGGTCATGGGAATGACCTAACATAGTATTACTGGTATTTGGCATATCAAATACGACACTGGCAGCTTGCCAGGCTTGCCGTGCGGGTGGCATACTCTTTGTAGTCACCTCTAAATACAGCATTTATTGATGAACTGCGTGGCCGCTTGCAGCCACGCCCAAGCAGGGCTGTGATAGGCTCGTCTGCTGGATGGAGTTCTGACGAGGAGGAGGTCTGGATGTGGAAAATGTCAGCCCTCATGGAGTGGGGAAGTCGTCTGGCTTGTTGTAGAGGCTCTGCTGGGGTGGCGGGCCAGGGCTAGAACCGCCATCCCTCCTGCGCCTCGTGAGCGGCTGGGCACAGGGAGAGCTGGTAGCAGCTCTCCCCATGTCTGTGAGTCTCTGGTACCACAAATCCTACCATCACTAAAATCATACATATAAATAAGCAAATTGAACTAAGAACACTTGTATATCTAACAAAAATTCCAAATTATATCCTCACCTCTAGCTGCTAAAACCACAATCCAGGTGCTCTTAATGTGACATGTCTTGGGTGTCCAGTGAGGGCTCCACAATCTCAACTCAGGGTTGTCCAGTCCACCTTGCCCGAGGTTGGCAGCAGGATGGGGATCATCAGCAGCTCAGTCCCTCAGACAGGTTGGAGACAAGTCAAAGAAAGCCAAAGCAGCGATGAAGATGGCCCACCATGGGTCCCAAGTATGTTGGAGACAGGGGAGGGAGATTCAGAGGTTCTGTCAGGAGTCTGGCAGCAGCTTTTAGAAGCCTGTTATTTAAAAAACTCTGATAGATCAATTATCAATCAATTTGGAGTGTCACACTCAAGTTGTAAGGGTTCGAGATGGGAAGCACACACCCAATATTGATTAGCCAGATGTTTAGGGGCCACATCAGTGTCTTGTAATAAACTTATTGTCTAACTATATCACACAAAATAAGTAAGTTTCATAAAAAATGGTGGCACTTTTTACAGGTCATACAGAATGGAATCCTGTTTGTAACACTTAGAGAGCTCGGTTTTTGGTGAGAACCTGGTCTTTTGGTGAGAAATTTAAAAATAGTATGGAATTTAGTAAATCCCAACATTTCACTACAACTTTTAGTTCTGTGCTAAAGGAGTCTTAATGAATGGTGGTTGCTTTTCAATAAATTATTTATATACTCTGTTTGCTGGCTTCTATTTCTAAATATATAGAACTCTCAGCTATAAGGGAGCTCCTCTCATTTAAAATTTGTCTCTTTTTAGAATACTTGGAATATAACTTTTTTTCATTCTGGGTCACACCAGTGATACTCCAGGGTTACTCCTGCCTCTTCACTTAAGAATTACTCTAGCAGTGCCTGAGGGACCATATGGGATGCTGAGGATCAAACCTGGGTGGGCGGCATGCAAATACCCTCCCCGCTGTGCTCTCACTCCAGCCCATAATAGGGGTACTTACGATGACAAATAGGTAGTTGTGGTTTTAATAAATAGCAGTAGGAGTGATATCCATTACTAGTTTAATATTTTGTACTTTTTATTTTAGTACAGCATTATAGTTTTAACTCAAAGAAATTTAGGGATGTGTGAGGGGAGAGAAAGGGGGTGTGTGTTCCAGAAAGAGTGGGGGTTTCTGCAGTTGGGGAGGTCAGGGAACAGGAAGCCTTTAGATTTTTGAAGCACAAACCATAGTTGTTCACATTTTAAAAAATTATTAAATGGGAGGCGTCTATCTGGACATCATTACTGTCCTTTTGTCATTTCTTATTTTGATGCTTTCCTTATGCTATTAGCTGTCATATTAGCACATATTTTTCTTTTAGGAAAATTAATTAAAGAAAAAACATACTATTTTGATACCCATCAACTAGGCGCCTCAGAGTTTCCTAATACTCAGCCTGTCCAAAATTATAATGTGGAAAATATCGTGTTGGAGTAAGTAACTGCAACTAAAAATATCTAGCACTGTCTACAGTTAGTTTTAGCTTATATTTTATAAACACAGATAATTTTAGAAACTTGTATCTTCTGAGAAATGTAATATCTGACAGAGAAACATTTCTTGATGGACTATAATTTTGAATAAAAATAACCCTTAAAAAGAAATTTATATTTAAATTTAGAAAGCAGGATTTTGTAATTTTAAACCTATTAGTCCATTTTCAGCAGCGCCTTGTTTGATTAAGCTCATTAGTCTGTATATATCAGCAAAAGTCATTAACTGAATTAATATCATATAAAACAATTATTATTTCTTTATCAGCTTCACTCTTTCAATGTGTGCTTCTAAGTAGATTAACCACCATTAAGGAACAAATCCAGTTTTCATGTAGTGCACTGTGCTTGACATGACAAACTATATTTTGTTATTAATTTGTTTTTTTTTATTCTTCATTTATTTTCAATGTAACTTTTATTTCGCAGTCATTATTCAAGCAATGTATGGATATATTTATGTAAATTTTTTTGTCCTGCCTCTCATTCCTCACAAGCTTTGAGCAGCTTATAATAGCACATGCAATGCTATGTGACATGTACTTCATCACTTGGCAGGGTCAGACCGTCTACTAAGTGAACGTAAACGACAAATTTTGGAAGGAAGCAAATGCCTGTTATATTTAAGAGATTGCACTATTAGTAATTTTTAGAAAGCTTTTGAGTCATATGCTGTTTCCCCACAGGGTAAGAAATCATTAGTGGCAGGTAGAGAGAAGTTGATGGCTAATTATAGTCAATTCCTGATTATACTTGGGGAGTCATTGCTGATTATCTTTATGATGCCATTTTTGGAGTTCTATTGACATTCAAACAGAATGGGCTATAAAGTCATTTGTGGTTATTACTCAGTACCTTTGTCTAATTTCCCTTCCCCATGTGGCCTATCACCCAGCAGGAGATCTTTTTATGCCAAAACGCCCAGTACTTCCCCCAAATCCAGTGAAGGTTAGAAGGGAAACAAAACATAAACCAACAGAAAAAGAAAACATGGGGTTTATAGCCCTTTCTTTGGTTGGCGGCTCTGTTTTACCTGTTTGACTTGAGAGCTACTTAAAGAGAACACAAAGGAAGCCATGGCTGTTTAGTATACCAAATCTAACATATTACCACTGTCCTGCTCAAGAGGCCCAGCATTTTTGGGAGTCAAGAAGAACAATGTTGGCAATAGCCCTGCGCAAATGTGCTGTAAAACCACGATGTGAGGATGCTTCTGTTCTTGGTGTATTTTCAAGTATATATTAAAAGTATATATTAGAAGTATCTGTTAAGAGAGCAATCATATCCTGACATAAGAAAAAGTATCTTAGTTATGTGTCTATAAATTTGTTATATGTCTGTGTATGCATTATATGTATATACTTGTATGTGTGTAAATAAGTAAAATGCAAAGAAAAAAAAAAATTAATGCAATGTCTGCCCTGTCTGCTAGTGACGAAGACCTCCATTTGCCTGTATTCTTGTCCCTCTGTAAGACACCCGTCTTACAGATCCAGAAACAGATAAAAGCACACAGGATAAATGTAAATCTTTATTCTCCTGTAACCAAATAATTTTCCTCAAAGAATTTTTCTCTTTGTCCTTGATGCCAGAAAGCATTTCTGAAAGTCAAGGCTTCACTTAAATAAAAGGTAAGCCTTTTAATTATAAATTAAGATCTGTGCCTACCTATGACAAAGTGCGGGAAATGTTTAGTGTTTCTCCTCTTCAGTATACCAAGATTTGCAACTGTAGACCTCTCTGAATATTCCATGATGTGGAACTCTCACCCTGCTTCCCCTGGCACCACTGCCAGATCCTCCCCTCAGGCTTTTGCTGCAGTCTAACTGTTTCTGTTGGGTTTGGACACTGCTGGCCTATTCTGCCTTATTTTTTTAAGTACCATGTGACCCCTAAGGAGACACTATTTAAGTGTGCTTCTACTTCACCTGTGAGAAGAGCTAATGTCTTTCATCATTAGACTTCTGTGGAAATACTCTACAATGAAAGTATGGGATCTGGTTCTAAAGGAGAGCAAAGTACTACTAACTCATCCCAAAAGATTGCTTTTAGATTCAGGCTCTGCTCTAAGGTGCTCAGCCTTTCTTGCAGCTGATATGAACTGCTATTTTGGCAGTCTAACCTGCGTTGAACATTTGATTTTTAAAGAAACAACCAGTACATATTAAGAGTCACATGAGGCATAATTCCTTGACACTTACAATAAGAATTCAATAAGCAGACTCAACATTGTGCCGGCCGAGGTTAGGCAAAAATTCATGAAGAAGAAAAGGATACTAGGGACAGAAAGGAGACATTCAGTTCCAAATATTTCATGGGAAGTGGGACCATGGCACAATAAAGGGCCAGAATCTCTACTCTAAGAAAATGAAAAGACGTTAATAAGAGTTGCCCAGCTTAAATAGCAGCTCACATTTTTCTTCCCTTGCATATACCCTGAAGAGTTAAAAACTGCTCTTAGGTTTTTTTCTTCTTTTCTTTCTTTTTTTGCCAGAGTAAAGGAAGTAAAATGGACTAGGGTAAGCCTAGGGCAACTGTGTAATTTATTGTCCAAACTGGGACACTTTTGGAGTTCAGGTACTCTATTAATTACATTGGATAGGCATAAATCAACGGAACTCTAAGGCAAACAGAGATATTTGGTGACCCCTGGGAAGCACAATTAATAGAGCTTTATATCCCTGATCTTGTAGCCTTGCACGTGACCATGAGCTCACAGTGAAATATCATTCTGCCGACAGCTTTTTTTCAAGTTTTCTGATCATAAAGTGTCTAAGGTGTAGACAATCTCAGTTACAATTTGCAGTAAGGCGATTTTCTGTTCTTGGCATTCTGTGCTAAAAAAGCATTTTATTGTTTCTTTTTGTATGTATGAAGCCTTTTTTATCTTTAGTACAACTGGAATGTGAAAGAGGATCAGTGTTTAATAGGACAGCTGAAAGAACTCAAGCCCATATCTTTCCCATTATTTTTTTAAAACTATTAGCTTCCTTTTGTTCTTCAGAGTCCATCCTTTTGAATCCTGCCTCTTTATATCAGTATACTGTTTACTCATTTCACAGGGTAGGAAAGAAGAAAGAAGGGCTACAATTGCTTCATGAAAAAATTCTAGTGATTTTTTTCTTCTTATATTGAACTTTTGCCTTGAATAGAATGTGTTATTACATCATAAACTTGCACGACAGAATAGTCTTGTTGTTTCCCCAAAGAAGTTTGAAATTGAAAGATCAATTTTAAGCACAAGCAAAATTATTACTAACATGAGAAAATATCATTTTGGTTTCATTTTCACGTTTCTTAGTGCATTTTGCCATTTTGCTTTATATATTTCATTAAAAATAAGATTGTCATGTAAATGACAAAGATTCGTCCGAGAAAATGAAACTAGAATTCTAGCTAATTGCTGATTTAAAATACTATAACATTTAATTTCTCTCTCATTTTAGACATGTACTTTTTGTCTACGAGCAAGAAGCTGACCAGCCAGCAGTCAAGTGATATTAAGAATTCATTCAGTGCCAGAGCCTACTCTAAAGTTCTCACTTGATACCAACTGATTGAACCATCACCAAAAATCCCATTTAAATTGTGTGATTTTTAATATGAACTAAAATGTCAAATATCTCCCAGAAGTAAATTATTAGACTAAGTTCACAAAGTTAGAAAGTGGAAAAATAAATTCATACTGATGTAGACAACAGCTGTTTGAGAAGATTTTGATTTAAGTTTTTAAAGCCAAATTATGCATTTTGCAGCTACTTGGCACTGTATGGCTCAAATTACTGAATATTTTAAGCTGGCTCTTCAAATAATAAGAAGAAAATCAACGTGGAAGCAAAGGCAAAATAGTATGTTGCTAAGCATGCCCTTTCTAGCTCTATCTTTAGTGACACAAATCTCTCTTCCGCTTGCTTAAGCTAGGTGTCTCCCTGAGAAAAAGAAAAGAATGACATCTTGAAAGGAGGTTTAACAGCTAACTACGCCCTCTAGTCCATTCTCTTTTGGAAGGACAATTCATGATTCATCTTTCTAGTCACCTTTTTCCATAAAACCCTGAGACTCACTCCCCTCCAAAGGCCATCCAGCTTGGTAACTCCCGTCAATAAGTAGTGTTGAATTAAATTGACTGAACTGAATCCTCTTCAGAACCTAGCTCCATTTCTATATCTATTTCTTCTGCCTGGAAGAACACTAAAATTTAGAAAGAAAGTAAAAATGTGTGATATTTTCCCAAATGCCAAATTTTAGAAATAATCAAAAAATGTCGATGGCATTTGAGAGTCCCTAATTCTACAAAGTGTGGTTTAATATGGATTGCAGAAACAGTAGCCCCTTAGTATGGATTGCAAAAATAATAATAGTAGACTCTCTGCACAGGCTAGTATAAATTGAAACTTTCTCCAAGTTAGAAGGATCTGGCCATGTGATTTAACTGGTCTATGCCCCCGCAGAAGGGCAGTACCCAGTCACAGTGTCAAGTCAGGGGTTATCTCATGGTTGAAGTGCCTGAAGTACCAATTTTAGGTTTACATGTTAAGTCAGAAGACTAGAGGAGAAAACCGTCTATATTAGTTTATCAGCCAACATTTATCGTACCAACATTTTGAGAAGGATAATGGAATTAAAAAAACAGTTTGATCTGGAATTTGGGGTGGGGGAATTGGTATATAGCAGGGGCGGGTAGGCGTTTGCCTTGAATCTGGTCGACCCGGGCACCTCAGGGAAGTAATTACTGAGCGTAGAGCCTGGAGTAACCCTGAGCATTTACGGATGTGACCCCAAAGCCAAATCAAAGCAAAAAAGATAGTTTTGGTGGCGTTAATTCTATATAATTGGGCATCAATCAGATCTGTGTTGCGAAATGAATTTCCAACACTCTGGCTATGTGACTTGGATATGTTCTTAACTTCTCAGGTCTTATTTTAATCCGCGGAAATTAGAAAATCAGAATTTAGCTTTCCAGGGTTGCAAGCAAAGACACTATTCTCATGGAGCTAACATTTTGCCATGACTATATTTTCAAGCTTGATCTTTGGAACAGAATGTGATATATTCAGCTTTAATAAGAATTTGCTAGTTTTTCTTGCCATATTAGTAAATTGCCTCTATATCGATGGAAACTACAAAAAGAAATATAAAATCCTTACTCACAAACAGAAAAATAAACTTCAAAATAGTAGTTTCTTTAGCTAGATGGAAAAAAATCGTGCTAAATAATGCTCCGAGAGGGTTATTCTATGGATTTTCTTTCTTTTTTGCTTTAGATTACCACCTGTAGCGACAATCCAGGTTACTCTTGGCTCTTCCCCAGGAATCACTTCTGGTGGGACCATGTGGGATGCAGAGATGGAACCTGGGGCGGCTGCGTGCAAGGCAAATGCCCTACCTGCTGTGCTATTGCTCCGGCCCTCTCCTGTGGATTTTCACTTATTACGCTTCTTATCTTATCGAAACTGAAGACTATGAGTAAAATGTTTCTTCATGGAAACTGTGGTTTTATTGCCCTTCATTGTGTTTGGAGCATAGATATTTAGGTGGAACTTTATTTCATGTATCAGAGTAGAAATTAGTCACACTTTCTCCCTGAAGGACTCTTTTAACAAGTAGCTTTAATAGCATTGTGCTTGAAAGAAGTTATTAGAACATACTGGACAACCTCTTTTATAAATTGTACGAGTTAAATAATTTACATTTATGATGAGCATTATTTGGTTTCTGTAGCAGTTTTCTTTCCTTCTTTCTTTCTCTTTTTTTTTTTAAAGCCATCCTTACTTGAGTAATAGTACAATTGAGATGCATTCTTCTGCTGATTGAAGGAATATTTCTAAAAAGTTGCTTTCATGAAACTGCTAATAAGTTGATGTCTGTCTTCCATTAATGAAGTCTGAAAGACAAAGGGAACAAGTGGCATTTCAGATAAAATTATATTAATTACAGTATTCTATTTTATGCAGGCATCCTTCCATTTATCACAATCTATGATTAAATATCTGCAGATACACTTTGAAGTGTACACAATACTGTGAGAAATAGTTTGCTGGGCCATTTTAAAACTAAAATAATCTAATGCCGTGGAACTAGCCCAGATCAGTATATGAAGAATGCCTAGAAGAAGAAATTCTTAGCTCTACTTATTTTAAACTAGTAATAAAATGCTTTTATTTTATAAAAGTAATAGAATAAGTTTTATTGGTGCTATCCTGTAGCTTAGTGGCCCTTCTATTTTCTTATTTCTACAGTGATCATTGTTTTATCAGATTGCTTTACATTTGATGACCAGAAAAAGCAGTGATTAGACTTTTTAGTATCGTGACAGTTCTCGAGCTTCCACACATCCTCTCCCTCCCTGTTTTCATGTTTCTAACATAAGTGGTGTATAAATGCAAGAATAGAAGACACTATCGGGTTTGCAGGAGATA
>JAJIBD010035775.1:0-35315 GCA_021461705.1 Cryptotis parvus
CTTTGTATTGTATATCCATGTTAGTAAAATAAATTTTTAAAAATAATAAAAATAATATATTAGAAGATCAATAAGTGGGAATGACATTGAATGAAATCAACAATATAACGGTTAAAAACATTTTCAGGTGTCTTTTTAAAAATGGTTACAAAATGAGACCAGAGAGCCAGTGTTACTGGTAAAGCGATTTCCTTACATTGTATCTGTTAGCTTGAATAGATCCTGTTTTTAGCACAATTTTTGGCACTCTCAGTCCCACCAGAGGATCTTGGAAGGCTACAGAGTCAGGGAGTAGGCCTGACTACTATCAGGTATGGCAAAGAAAACAAAAATAAAATGGTGAGAAAGTATGTCATGAGTGACCATTATAATGGAATCTTCCTCTAAAAAACAATACTATACTTATTCCATTTGAAAATTTGAAGAAACGGAGGCATCAAAAGATTATTGTTAGCAAAGGTCATATAAATATTCATGGAGGAAGATAGCATATATAGCTTGAGATGATATATCTATTTAAAATTCTTCAAAAACATTCATATTTATCCTTTTGTCAACCACAGAACCCCAATGCATGGATGTTTGTTAATTTTCTTTGATGCTATAGATTAAAATACGAGAATAAAATTATTTTCCTTAGCCACACAGTTAACTAGTAGTAGATATAAATTTTAGACCCTTTGCTTTGATATCAAGACCTTTATTCTTTATTTTTTATCAATTAATTCAGTTTTTTTCAGTTAAAATAATCAGCTTTTATGTTAATATGAATAATATATTTTGCATAAATAACTACATATTCCAAAGCAAAAGCCTTTGAGGGAAAAGTCATATTAGTTTTTAGTTTCTTCCACTTTATAAAATATGTATGTATGCATATATTTTCTACAATCCAGATATATAATATGTATACATACATATATATCTAGTTTAGGTAAGATAAGTGTGCAAAATTACTACAACCCACCAGCACTGCCAGAGTGCTTAGTTTCCTCCACCAGTGACCTATGCCACCTCGACGTTGCTCATCTTCCACCTCTCTTCTTCCACAATCTTTATCCTTAATCACTCATATAACACTTTGTTCCAAATTTTTGTTTTATATAGCTGCTTCTGTGGTTGAGACTAGAAAGGCTATTCAAAAAAATAAACAAATAAGTAAAACATAACTGGAGCTATTATCTTAAAGGAACTAGGAGTAAAGAACATTACTATTTGATGTTGAGTAGTAGATCTGGTAGAATATTTGGAGAAATAGAAGATTCACGAAGGAATAATGGTTCTGACAGAGCCTGAAATCTGTGGTGACATTGAATGAGACTGAAGACATTGGAAGGTGACTGAAGTTAAGTGGCTTTAAGATTTGTCACTTGTCATTTGTCTCCCCACTGTTTATTGATTTGCTCGAGTGGGCACCAGTGTCATCTCCATTCATTGGGAATGAGGTCCATTATTGTTACAGTTTTGAGCACATGAAATATACCATGGGTAGCTTTCCAGGCTCTACCTTGGCTCTAGGTTCATTCCAGAGAGCCCAATCTTTTTCTATGTCAGACCATCAACCATCCAGGGCCCACTGGGGCAGAATCCTGGGTGTAGACAAGTCTGCCTCCTGTCTGCCACCTGCTGATTCAGCTGGGCACCACAGTCAGACCTGCAACACTTTGAGGGGCAGAAATTGTATGCTAGTTTAAGATTTACCAGCAACAATCTTAACAGACTGACACAGAAGAGTCTTAGAAGACAATCTAGAAAAAGATGGATTTTTTTTTTGAGGAAGCATCAGAATTATTGATGACGACCTATATTGCAAGATGGGATATACTTTCTGTACAAGATTTTAAATACTGTGCATTTTGCTTCTAGATTTTAGAGTTATGAGCCAAAAAATATTTCCCTTAAATTTGCTTTAAAACAAAATCTTTTATGCAACTTAGTCTCAAGTTTTGCAAGTAGTAAGCAT
Organism: Cryptotis parvus; assembly: GCA_021461705.1. NCBI lineage: Eukaryota > Metazoa > Chordata > Mammalia > Eulipotyphla > Soricidae > Cryptotis > Cryptotis parvus. Next base: position 1,964 of record JAJIBD010035775.1, read on the forward strand.
TAATTATATGCATAATGCCTGATGGGTGTCTACTTTTGCCTTATGGGGAAAATTGCATACCAGGTATTCTTCATTTATTAATACTCACTTAAGGGGCATATGCACTTGTCCTAAAGGGAGTGATGGGGGGTCTGTGTATTTGATTTTAGAATTTTCACTGCTTAGGTAGAAGATATCATTGATAACAAAAGTAACTGTTTGGTATTATATTCAAAATGAGCTACCTAGGACCATATGTCCAGGCTATAACACTTGGATCATGACCTCTCCTAATAAAAATAATTCTTAGGGCTAGGGATGTGACACAGTAGTATATTCACAATTTCTTAAAAAAAATCAAAAGCAACACCAATAACAAAATTAACGAAAACACCCAAACTCAGAAACTTGCTCATATGGATGATGACCTAGGCTGTGGACTAGGGTCAGAGATGAGGACTGGCAGTAGCTACAGCAGATATGATGTAGTCTCCACGAGAGTTACATTGGGATTCATTATTCCACCAGCACACCACAGACAGCCATATGCATACATGCACACACATACCTTCTCTTCCATGTGTCTTCTGAAAACTGACACTTAGTTTAAGGCAGACTGCACCTCGGGATCCATGCAGGACTGAGTGAAATAGAAAACATAATTCCTCTTTAACAGGGAACCATTTCTTTAGATTGGGATTCGTTGCTGGTTCAGTAAGTTAGGGGAAGAGGCAATCAAAGACAAAAATGAGCCACATTTTCACGTAATAGATAGTCAACTTCCATAGACTTTTTATGTCCTTCTTCAGAGAGTCTCACCCCCCCACCCCTGCTCCTTTTTATAAACTTTTTCAGATACAGTTTTTAACTATGCTGCATTAGCCCCAGTGAAAACCTGGTGAGGGTCAATCCACAACTGCCTCTGGATTGCAAGAGAACACAAGTTAGAGTTGGATTAATAGCATGCAGGGAGTTCAGTGCTTTTGCAGCTTTGAAGCCTGTCTGTCAATTTTTCTTAAAATACACACGTACTTACACTGCCTTGGGTCCTTTCGCTGGCTGATTAATGTGCCTCTGTCCCTGTAAGGCAAACACATGCTGCACTTGCCTTGTTTCTCACAGCCAAGCCCCTCTGGTGTTGCCCGAATTATACCTGGTTCTTTCCGACAAATTATTGTGATGATTAAGAAAGTTTGATGATATATCATTCTTTGGATTCCAGACCTCCTGTCAGATAATAGAGACAGAAGTGTGGGGAGGCTGCAGTTATTCCGTATCAATGCTCCGAGTTCAAATAAAGTGTCAGGATGACTAAGTACAAGGGATTTGTGGAATGCTTTAATGTTGCCCTCATTTCAAATCACTTCATAAGCAGCCTGGTAATGAGCTCAATAAATTCTGTTGGAGGGAGAAAAAAAAGCCCTGTATTCACCACAGAAAAAGTAGGTTGCTATTTTATAATTAGGCCTCTGGGCTGGTGGGAAGGAGTCTTATTTCCTGTTTGAAATCCATTTTGTTAGCTCTGTGATGTGGAGATGGCTAAATGAGTATGAAATATTATAATTAAGGACATCACAAGCTGTTTATCTTATCAGCAGTGTTTTTCCTTAAAGGCTGTCTCATTGACCACTTGTGTATTATAACCACGTTTTTTTTCCCTTTCTTTTTTCTGTGCTTTGCCAGTTGTAACCAACTGAGGTTTATCTGGCTCTAAAGGGGAGACGAAAGCAGAGCAGCAGCTCAGCCACCAGAAGTCATGTGAGAGACCTAAATTGCTTTGATTTTGCCTGGATCAGGCATTCTTTTCATTAACTGCAGCAGAGCTGTTTGTTTATAGAAATAAGCTCGTTGATAACAACTCCAATAAAGCTGGTGAGAGCATGCTGTCACGGGCCCAGACTGTGAGGTGTTGCCTCCAACATTCTGCCAAGCACCGTGTTTTTGTTTCCAGGCTAACACAGAAAACCAACCCCACTTGAGAAAATGAGAACTGGTTTATTATTGATTGGGTAGAAAGTCTGTAGCCAGATATGTAATCTCCACGGTCATTTGAAAGGCTCTAGATTATGATAATCTTTTGACCTGCCAACTTACTTGTTTTCATTCAATAGTGGGAGGGCAAGTCCAGCTCCTCTATAATAGAGCAAAATGACAATTCTCACCAGGTTTTTTGCTGTAAAGGTCTGGATAGCAGTTATTTTCCTGGTGGGGCATTTGACTGAGACGAACAATCAAATCATATATTCACAGCATTTTGCTTCTGTGTTGATCTCTAATATCGCCCTGTTCTTAACACAGAGTAATGTCTAATGTGCTCCCTAAGGATGAGCCAAGGGCATCTGCATGTTCAACTTAGTTGGCCTTGGCAAGATGATTGCAGGTGCAGGTCTTTCTTCTGAATTCTGTCCACAAATTCACCTTGATCCTGGGCTCTGAGGTCTCATATTCAAACGGTCTCTACCATTTCTTCACTAAAAATTAGCTCTTCGTGCTCCTGAGAGCAGACGCCCTTTGGCTACATTAGCACGCAACAGGACATATGGAGATGTTACTGGTGCCTGCCCCAGCAAATGGATGAACAACAAGAAGACAAGTGATAAGTGAAACAAGTTTACAAAATAGTCTTGTATGTTGTCAGATTAGAAGTGTTGAGGTTTATCAGACTATTTGGTAGACCCATTACTCATAGCTGTATGTTTTTACCCACAAGGCCTAAATACCAAGCTGCAATGCAGTCTGCACTCTTGTTTACCCAGCCCAGCACCTAGCACAGGTCTCAATTTGAATTTTGGAAGCATGATTTCTGCATCTTCCCCCACTCCCCCCTAATTCACTTGCCAGAAAGTGTGCCTGTGGCTGTTTTTTCCCAAAAGCACTCCTAAGAGTTTGAGTTGAGCCTCATATATTCCTTCAAAGACAAAAAAAAAAGAAACAAATCCATTATTATACCTTTTTTTTTCAAATAGAGGTTGTTTGAATTCATAGGTTTCCTAAGTAACCTCTTGTGGACAGTGAATGTGCCAAATATAATTTTTTCAATTATTATTTAATAATTTAAAAAATTTCACTGTTTATATAAAATGTTAATGTGGAATGGTGAAATAGTGATACCATATCACTGAAACTCTTCAGTGCCACCCTGGAGAATATCATGTGACAGTTAGAATGAGAAGGAATGGGAGTGAAAATAGATGGTAGGTACCACCTCTGCTTCGCTAATGACATCATTCTAATAACACCAAACATTAGCCAAACAGCACAAATGCTGGCTGACTTCGACTGAAAATGTGGAAAGATAGGTCTACAGCTGAATTTCAACAAAACAATGTTCACAGAAAAAATGAACTAGTTCCAGAGACCCATTTACTCTCAATGGGACAAAACATCTCTGAATGCAGCAGTTATGTGTAGTTAGGTCGAGAAGTCAACACGATGAGCGACCTAAAAACCTGAGCTGCACAGGAGAAAGAGAGCGGCATGGAATGCCTTCAAAGGCATCGAAGAAATAGCTAAAGGACAAAGAACCTTTGGCTCTGGGCACATCTCTTTGACTCCACCATTCTCTCTGCATTAACATACACCTCAGGGCCCTGGGCCCTACAAAAGCAGGATGAGAGTGCTATTTAAGTCTCCCAAAGAGGAATTGAAAGAGCTATGCTTGGAATATCATGCCCTCACTCAAGTGAGAGAAGGAATATGGAGTTCTGACCTCCAATGACGATCGAGAGTCAGGGATGCTGTCTCATTTGCCAAGGCATTGAAAATCAGAATGGCTGGACATGTAATGTGATTTGAAGATGACCGCTGGGCAAGACCCATTGCAGACTGGATCCCATGGGACGTCAAAAAATCACATTGGCCGTCCACCTACAAGATGGTCAGACTTCTTCATCAAGACCCTGAATGAACAGTTTGAGGCTCTTTGTATTCCAGGAGCAAGCAGATGCCATTGAGCTACACTGACACGTGATAGGGTCAAATTGAAACATTACTGGCACCTGCTTGAGCAAATCTCCGAATAACAGAATGTCAAGTGATCAAGTTAATGTTTAAACCAGTGAACTAACATCATCATGATCTGGAGCATGAATTGGCAAATATTTTTGTTTAAAATTATCAGCTATTATATGTTTAGGATTTGTTGACCATGGAGTATCATTCCCACAGTTTTGTTGTATCACTGAAGAAGTGATAGGGAGTACATAGCTGAATGGTTGGAGTTTTCTTCCAATGAAACATTATTTATTTTTTATTTAGCTATCCTATACTCCCATTTCAATGTGCAAAAAACAGGTTAAGGATCTTGCAAAAAAAAAGGCTGTACTGACTGGATTTGGCTCATGCAAATCTAGTAACTGCTGATTTTAGTTTAGAGTAGTAGCGAGTCCAATTTTAGCAGAACTCTCAAGACAAGTCTCTTCTTTCTTGGGGACAGAACTCCTGCTAAATGAATACTGTAAACCTCACTGATGTACTTTAAGACATTTTGATTACCAAAGGAGATCATGCCAAAAAATGGCATTTCAAAACCCCTAATCTTTGTAAATTTTATATTCATTAAGTTGTTTTTAGGTAGTGAAGCATGCTAAATATCATCATTGAAATGCAAGAGAGGACAACCCCAAATTGAGATCTATGCATTCAGAAATCATGCTAACTGCTATACAACTGCTGAGTCTTATTTGATGTCAGCAAAATTCTTTCACTCATTTAGTCACTAATTGGTTCAGCAAATACATATTGAGTTTCTAACTGTGCGGAGGATCCGCATGAGGTGCTTAAAATCAAGGAAAGAGAACAAAACATGGGGGAAAGTATGAAATTCTAAGACTTCCCAGATGCAAAAGCATTCTAGAGGCAGTGCACAACAGCCACAGACAACTGGGAAACCGGCACCAGTAAAATATCTGACCTCGGGGTTTGCCCCTGAATGTCGGACTTAGGGAGAAGATATGAGCCCCATGTGAAAGAAGAATGTAAACTGCAATTCAGAGTGCTCCCCCAGCCCACAAGTCTTAGTTTCCAGAGACTTTTAGGCACAGGACCTGAGATCTAAGAGCTGAACCATCTAAGATGTAGGACAATTAGACTTCATATGCATATTCGTCTATGAACATAAATTCAAATATTTTTCTTTAAGATATTTTAAAATTTTATTATTTTTTTGTAGGTTTTTGTTTTGTTTTGATTCCACACCCTCATTGGTAGTCAGAGATTACTCTTGTCTCTGCACTCAAGAATTACTCCTGATAGTGCTCTGGAGACCATATGGGATGCGGAATCAAACTGAGTTTGACTACTTGCTAGGCAAGTGCCCTACCAACTATACTATCATTGAGGCCCCAAGGTTATTTTAGTTCTAATAATTGTGTCTTTCCACCTGCGGTTCCTTTTGATTCCAGACATGCATGGAGCATTTCTAGGACAATTACTATGAAGTAAGCCTCTGCTACAGCTCCCACACCATTATGGTCTCTGTTTCTATTTTTATAGCTTCCTGTGCAGGGAATTTATTATTGCACTTTTGATATTTGTTTTCTCAGCCATCATGGTTGTCCTCATGATCTTACTGCAATAGAGTCTGCTCCTGGCAGTGCCCAGGGGGACCATGTTAGGTACCACAGATTGAACCTGAGCCTGTTGCATGCTGAAAGTCTACACTCAGCCTATTGAGCTCTCTCTGGCCCTAAAGATTCTGAATTTTTCAAAAGGAACATTAATTGAACATTCTAGAAATCTGGAATTCTGGCCATTCGAACAGAAATGAAACACTCTAGGAAAAAAAATCAACCTGGTTCTAAAGTGCCAAAACAGCTGGATGAAACATGAAACATTAAAATATAGTCAGCTGTCCAGATATTTTGTCTCCTAAATGACAAGCATTTTATATTTTCTGATTTAAGTGCCTTAACTACTACATTAAAAAAAAACCTATCTAAACTAGAATTAGAAAATGACATAAGTGTCTTAACTTTAACATTTAGGGAGGAATTCATGTTTCTAAGTATTATTTTCACTCTATAATTTACTAAAATTTCATAACTATCTGGCACAGCATTAAGATCAATTCCCTTTATACATATGAGGTCAAGCTATGAAGTTTCTACCCTAACTCATTGATCAGGAAATGTATGTAAGAGCTGAAATTGCAGGCCATGTAAGATAGAATTTCTGTCTTTTCTATTGTTACTATCTTTATGTTAGACAAAATTGCACCGAGACTGCCATTAGTTCCGGATGTGAGTGTGGTTAAAAAATTAAGCTGTACATGTTACAGACTTTGCTAGTTTTCTTTTTTATTTGCAGAATTGTTTTATGTGTTCCTCAAGCTCTTTGCTCTTTCTGTCTTCAAATCGTTGACCATGATTTTCTAGTTGCTGCCTGAAGCCTCTCTCTCCCAAGAACTTAAATGATACGGCATGCTGTTTAAAGTTTCTAAATATCAGCATGCTCCACAAAGCCAAGTACAAATAGTCTTAGGCAGACCTACTCTTTGCATTGGACGCAATAAATTTTCATTATAGGCAATGTATAATTACGATCATTCTTAATGAGACATAGACACAGAGATAAAAGCTTCATGTCTCCTGTGATTCTGCCAAATAATTTAACAGGGATCAGTTCGGAAAAAAATGACATGGATTATGCATTTGGTTAGTGCTCTGTGAGGAAAACCAAAGTCAGTCTGGACCTGGTGCCAGCAGGATGGGCCTCCTGCAGCCTCGTGTGAGAGTGTTTATTTTAAAAGGGGAAAAATGTGCTTGTGAGAAAGTGGTCATGCTTAATTGCTTTCTAAATCTAGAGTAAATATTTACCTAGAGAAATTTCTCTGAACACGGAGGCAATTCTCTCCCTCATCAGCCAGAGAAACACATCAAGCCATGGCATCTGTGCGCTGTCAGAGAAGTCCTGCTGATTTCTCTGAATCTCTGCTCAGACCTTCCCATAACACACCTTCAAGGTTCTCTTCCCTTGCTTCCCAATGTACACAAGATTAGAAATCTGAATTGAAAAAATAAATAGCGGTAAAACAAGTCCATGGAAGATGTGATATAGCGGTCTCCCCAGTCTTCTCTGTTTCTTTATGCTGGATCCCACATTCTTCACTATGAAGACCAAATGATAATGGTGGTAAAGGAATCAAACAATTTGAACTATCTACCCTCCTATGCCATACAGATGTTTTCTGAACAAGCTAATATTTGACTGATTTCCTCTGCAGGTATTTGTTGATGAGTCTTGAACTGTGCATGGATGTTGTGTGTATCTCCATTTACTACCCCTAAAGTGAAGAAATGAATCAGAGCTCTTAGTGTCAGACAAACTGAGCACTTAAAAGTATAGAGATGGCGGTGACCAGAGATAGAGTACAGTGGGTAGTGTGCTTGCCTTGCACTGGCAGTCCAGGGTCAGATCCTCAGCATTCTATATGGTACCCTGAGTCTCTGCAGGGCTAATCCTCAGTGCAGAACCAGGAGAAATTCCTGCACTTCACCAGATGTGCACCCCTACAACAACAGCAAAAAGTGTCTAAGAGAAGGCACTCTAGCCCAGGGAATTTCCCTACTTCCCAGGTACAGGCAAGGTTCCTTGGAGGATGAAAAATAGTACTGCTTAAAGGGACTTCCAACTGCTAGCACCACATTCTAGACTTCCTAGTTGGGTCTAGTGTTTGCTGGCTCTCTTGTTCCACACTCAGCTTCTCTGCTGCATTAACACCCGTGACTACTCATGTTCTCCATCTGCAGGGGGAGCTGTCGGTCGGCCAGTGATCCGAGCTCATTTTGTTACCGTGGGAACTACCAAGCCGAATTCGCTCCTGGTAGACCTCCTTTCCTTCCTCTGAGTCTAGCAGATACCTGATAGAACTGGGTTGAATTGACCCAGATGATTTTTCCTACCTTTTTCTTTTCGACTTGAACCTTCTGCAATGTCGATTTTGCTGCAGCTTTCCAGTTAGGAGTTTGCTGTATTAAGGGTCCTAGTGATCTGGGGTCAATGGAATTGCAGCCACTTGTGCTCAGGAGGAAAAGCACTCTAAGAAGAAAGGATCTAAGGTGCCTTTGCGTATATCTTGCCCTATGTCCCTTATCAAAGATAAATTCATTGTTAATACAGTATCAGTTTCTCATGCAAATAGACTCAGAGGCCTCTGAGAGCCAGGTCACCTGAGCTGCACAGACACCTGACAGTCCTCTAGAGGGTACTGTTTAGAATCTGGGGTATGGAGAAGGGAAAGGGAAGGAAAAAACACAGAATGGCAGGACACAAAGTTGGTAGAAAATTGATCCCTACCTAAATCAACTTCCACCCCAGTCTTCCAGAGTCTCTGACTCAATTCTTTTTTTCCTTTTTTAGCATTATATTGATTGTTTGTTTATCATATCCCCATGAGCTATACATTTTTTATTATACCACCATGAGATATACAATACATATAAAGATGTTCATAATTGGGTCTCTATCATACAGTATTCCAGCACCCATCCCTCCACGGGTGCTCCATTCCTACCACCAATGTCCACATTCTCTCCCACGCACCCCAGCCTGCCTTTATAGCAGGTGCTTTTTCTTTTCTTCTCTTTTTCTCTGTCTCTGTCCCTGTCTCTGTCTCTGTCTCTCTCTCTGTCTCTGTCTCTCTCTTCTCTTACACATTGTGGCTTACCCTACAGACATTTAGGGTTTATCATGTATGTCTCTTTGTGTATATGCAATGCTGAGTTCTAGTCTGGTGTTACCATTTCTCACAATTAGTAGAACACTGGTATATATTAATATCCCATTAATGAATGCAGTCATTCTATATCTGTCCTTTCCCTCCTGACTAATTTCACTCTGCATGATAATCTCCATATCCATCCATTTGCAGGTAAATTTCATGACTTCATCTTTTCTGACAGCTGAATAGTATTCCATCTTGTAGATATACCAGAGTTTTTTTAGCCAGTCTTCTGTTATCTGGCATTTAGGTTGTTTCCAAATTCTGGCTATTGTGAAGAGAGTTGTGATGAATATAGAAGTGCAGGTAGTGTTTCTGCTGTGTGTTTTTTGGGTCTCTAGGGTATATTCCCAGGAGTGATATTGCTGGCCCTGACCCTATTTCTAAAGGTCTGTTTCCCTCAAAGGGGCTAGATATAGGATAAAATGTCTGGAAGCCACTTTTGGGAGTAAGGCATCCATCAGCCTCTTTAGGTCCCTGTGCCATGTGCTGTTTTAATAGCAGGAAGGGAGCGGATGAGGTATGGGTTTCAATGAGATGTGCCAGCTCCTAGCGACTAGGAAGAACAAGAAATGTTCCCTAAGGACAGTTTCCCTCACTCAGGAGATTTAATTGTCTTTTTTTTTTTTTTTACTGTGTAAGGGGCATGGCAGAGGTGAGTGGAGTCTGATATGGTTAAACACTTCTAATTCATTGAATAACAATTTGCAAATCAATCACTATCACTATCACTATTTTCCTGTTCATCATCAATTTGCTTGAGCGGGATCCAGTAACATCTCCATATGTCTGTCTCATGCTAGTAGAGCCCAAGGGCATCTGCTCGCTCCAGGAACATAAAGAGCCTCAAGCCATTATATTAGGTCATGGGAATGACCTAACATAATTGTTACTGGTATTTGGCATATCAAATATGACACTGGCAGCTTGCCAGGCTTGCTGTGTGTGTGGCATACTCTTGTAGTCACCTCTAAATATAGCATTTATTGATGAACCGCATGGCCGCTTGCAGCCACGCAAGCTGGGCTGTGATAGGTTCGTCTGCTGGATGGAGTTATGACGAGAGGGAGGTCTGGATGTGGAAAATGTCAGCCCTCATGGAGTGGGGGGGTCGTCTGGCTTGTTGTGAGGCTCTGCTGGGGTGGCGGGCCAGGGCTAGAACCCGCCATACCTCCACGGGCGCCTCCTGAGTGGCTGGGCACAGGGAGTGCTGGTAGCAGCTCTCCCCCATGTCTGTGAGTCTCTGGTACCACAAATCAATACCATCACTAAAATCATACATATAAATAAGCAAATTGAACTAAGAACACTTGTATAACTAACAAAAAATTCCAAATTATATCCTCACCTCTAGCTGACTAAAACCACAATCCAGGTGCTCTTAATGTGACATGTCTTAGGTGTCCAGTGAGCTCCACAATCTCAGCTCAGGGTTGTCTGGTCCACCTTGCCCGAGGTTGGCAGAGGGATGGGGATCATCAGCAGCTCAGTCCCTCAGACAGGTTGGAGACAAGTCAAAGAGAGCCAAAGCAGCGATGAAGAGGCCCACACCGGGTCCCAAGTATGTTGGAGACAGGGAGGAGATTCAGAGGTTCTGTCAGAGTCTGGCAGCAGCTGTTAGAAGCCTGTTATTTAAAAAATACTCTGATAGATCAATTATCAATCAATTTGGAGTGTCATCACTCAAGTTGGCCAGAGTTCAAGATGGGAAGCACACACCCAGTACTGATAGCCAGATGTTTAAGGGCCACATCAGTGTCTTGTAAGCAACTTATTGTCTAACTATATCACACACAAAATGAGTAAGTTTCATAAAATGGTGTAACTTTTGGTCATACAGAATGGAATCCTGTTCTTAACACTGAGAGAACTCGGTTTTTGGTGAGAACCTGGTCTTTGGTGAAATTTAAAAATAGTATGGAATTTAGTAAATCCCAACATTTCTCAGCAACTTTTAGTTCTGTGCTAAAGGGCGTCTTAATGAATGGTGGTTGCTTTTCAATAAATTATTTATATACTCTGTTCCTGCTGGCTTCTATTTCTAAATATATAGAACTCTCAGCTATAAGGAGCTCCTCTCATTTTAAAATTTGTCTCTTTTTAGAATACTTGGAATATAACTTTTTTTTTCATTCTGGGTCACACCAGTGATGCTCAGGGGTTACTCCTGCCTCTTCACTTAAGAATTACTCCTAGCAGTGCCTGAGGGACCATATGGGATGCTGGGGATCAAACCTGGGTGGGCGGCATGCAAGGCAAATACCCTCCCCACTGTGCTATCACTCCAGCCCCATAATAGGGTACTTTCGATGACAAATAGGTATTTGATGGATTTAACCAAATAGCAGTGGGAGTGATATCCATTACTAGTTTAATATTTTGTACTTTTTATTTAAGTATAGCATTATAGTTTTAACTCAAAGAAATTTAGGGATGTGTGAGGGAGAGAAAGGGGTGTGTGTTCAAGAAAGAGTGGGGGTTTCTGCAGGTGGGAGGTCAGGGAACAGAAACCTTTGGATTTTTAGGCACAAACCATAGTTGTTCACATTTTTAAAAATTATTAAGTAGGAGCGTCTATCTGGACATCATTACTGTCCTTTTGTCATTTCTTATTTTGATGCTTTCCTTATGCTATTGGCTGTCATATTAGCACATATTTTTCTTTTGGAAAATAACATTAAAGAAAAAACATACTATTTTGATACCCATCAACTAGGCTTACTCAGAGTTTCCTAATACTCAGCCTGTCCAAGAATTATAATGTGGAAAATATCGTGTGGGTAAAAGTAACTGCAACTAAAAATATCTAGCACTGACTACAATTAGTTTTAGCTTATATTTTATAAACACAGATAATTTTTAGAGCTTGTGTCTTCTGAGAAATGTAATATCTGACAGAGAAACATTTCTTGATGGACTATAATTTTGAATAAAAATAACTTCCCTTAAAGAAATTTATATTTAAATTTAGAAGGCAGAGTTTTGTAATTTTAAACCTATTAGTCCATTTTCAGCAGCGCCTTGTTTGATTAAGCTCATTAGCCTGTGTATATCAGCAAAAGTCATTGCAACTGAATTAATATCATATAAAACAATTATGATTTCTTATCAGCTTCTCTTTCAATGTGTGCTTCTAAGTGAATATTTCACAATTAAAGGAACAAATCCAGTTTTCATCTTGTGCACTGTACAGCATACAAACTATATTTTGTTGTACTTCAATTTATTTTTTATTCTTCATTTATTTTCAATGTAACTTTTATTTACACAGTCATTATTCAAGCAATGTATAGATATATTTATGTAAATTTTTTGTCCTCCTCTCATTCCTCACAAGCTTTGAGCAGCTTATAATAACACATGCAATGCTATGTGACATGTACTTCATCACTTGGCAGGGTCATTAAAAATCTGCCAAATTAATTTAATGCTGACAAATTTTGGAAGGAAAGCAAATGCCTGTTATATTTGGGAATTTGCACTATTCTTAATTTTAAGCTTTTAGGTCACTATGCCATTTCCCCCACAGAGGTAAGAAATCAATAGTGGCAGGTAAGAGTTTGCAAATGGCTAATTATAGTCAATTCCTGATTATACTTGGGGAGTCATTGCTGATTATCTTCTGCAAATCTTGCTTTGGAGTTCTATTGACATTCAAACAGAATGGGCTATAAAGTCATTTGTGGTTATTACTCAGTACCTTTTTGTCTAATTTCCCTTCCCCATGTAGCCTATCACCCAGCAGGAGATCTTTTATGCCAAAACACTTAATTACTTCCCCAAATCAGTGAAGGTTAGAAAGGAAACAAAACATAAACCAACAGAAAAAGAAAACATGGGGTTTTTATAACCCTTTTCTTTGATTCAGCATTTGTTTTTACCTGTTTGACTTGAGGCTACTTAAGAGAACACAAAGGAAGCCATGGCTGTTTTGAAAGTATACCAAATCTAACATATTACCACTGTCCTGCTCAGAGGCCCAGCATTTTGGGAGTCAAGAGACAATGTTTGGCAATAGCCCTGCGCAAATGTGCTGTAAAACCACGATGTGTGAGTGAGGATGCTTCTGTTCTTGGTGTATTTTTCAGTGTATATATTAAAAGTATATATTAAAAGTATATATTAAGAGAGCAATCATATCCTGACATAAGAAAAAGTATCTTATTTATGTGTCTATAAATTGCATTATATGTCTGTGTATGCATTATATGTATAGCACATGTGTAAATAAGTAAAATGCAAAGAAAGAAAAGAATTAATGCAATGTCTGCCCTGTCTGCTAGTGACGAAGACCTCCATTTGCCTGTATTCTTATCCCTCTGTAAGACACCCGTCTCACAGATCCAGAGCAGATAAAGCACACAGGATAAATGTAAATCTTTATTCTCCTGTACCCAAATAATTTTCCTCAAAGGAATTTTTCTCTTTGTCCTTGATGCCAGAAAGCATTTCTGGAGAAAGGTCAGGGACTTCTTCACCCAAATAAAAGGTAAGCCTTTTAATTATAAATTAAGATCTGTGCCTACCTATGACAAAGTCAAAATGTTTAGTGTTTCTCCTCTTCAGTATACCAAGATTGCAACTGTGAATATCCTCTGAATATTCCATGATGTGGAACTCTCCCCTGCTTCCCCTGGCACCACTGCCAGATCCTCCTCAGGCTTTTGCTTGCAGAATACATTGTTTGTTGGTTTGGACACTGCTGGCCTATTCTGCTTGTTTTTAGAAGTACCATGTGACCCTAAGGAGACACTATTTAAGTGTGCTTCTACTTCACCTGTGAGAAGAGCTAATGTCTTTCATCATTAGACTCCTGTGGAAATATACAATGAAAGTATGGGATCTGGTTAGCCGCCGAGGCAAAGTACTACTAACTCATCCCAAAAGATTGCTTTTTGATTAAGGGGCTCTTGCTCTAAGGTGCTCAGCCTTTCTTGCAGCTGATATGAACTGCTATTTTTGGCAGTCTAACCTGCGTTGAACATTTGATTTTTTTAAAGAAACAGCAATTATATTAAGGAGTCCTCACATGAGGCATAATTCCTTGACACTTGCAATAAGAATTCAATAAGCAGACTCAACATTGTGCCATCGAGTTAGGCAAAAATTCATAAGGAAGAAAGGATACTAGGGACAGAAAGGAGACATTCAGTTCCAAATATTTCATGGGGGAGTGGGACCATGGCAAAATAAAAGAGACCAGAATCTCTACTCTAAGAAAATGAAAAGACGTTAATGAGTTGCCCAGCTTAAATAGCAGCTCACATTTTTCTTCCCTTGCATATACCCTGAAGAGTTAAAAACTGCTCTTAGGTTTTCTTCTTTTCTTTCTTTTTTTTTTTTGCCAGAGTAAAGGAAGTGAAATGGACTAAGGGTAAGCCTAGGGCAACTGTGTAATTTATTGTCCAAACTGGGACACTTTTGGAGTTAAAGGTACTCTATTAATAATTACATTGGATAAAAGGCATAAATCGGAACTCTCTAAGGCAAACAGAGATATTTGGTGACCCCTGGGAAGCACAATTAATAGGGCTTTATATCCCTGATCTTGTAGCCTTGCTGTGACCATGAGCTCACAGTAGAAATATCATTTCTATCGACAGCTTTTTTTTTCAAGTTTTCTGATCATAAAGTGTCTGAGGTGTAGACAATCTCAGTTACAATTTGCAGTAGAAGCGATTTTCTGTTCTTGGCATTCTGTTATTAGATTAACAAGCATTTTATTGTTTCTTTTGTATGTATGGGCCTTTTATATTTAGTACAACTGGAATGTGAAAGAGGATCAGTGTTTAATAGGACAGCTGAAAAGAACTCAAAGCCCACTTATCTTTCCCATTATTTTTTAAAAACTATTAGCTTCCTTTTGTTCTTCAGAGTCCATCTCTATGAATCCTGCCTCTTTCTTTATATCAGTATACTGTTTCCTCATTTCACAGGGTAGGAAAGAGAAAGAAGGGCTGCAATTGCTTCATGAAAAAATTCTAGTGATTTTTTTTTTCTTCTTGGTAGGGCTTTTGCCAGACTAGAATGTGTTATTTGTCCATAAACTTGACCGACAGAATAGTCTTGATGTTTCCCCAAAGAAGTTTGAAATTGAAAAGATCAATTTTAAGCACAAGCAAAATTGTGTGTACTAACACGAGGAAAATATCTATTTTGGTTTCATTTCTCGTTTCTTAGTGCATTTCGACACCTGCTTTATCATATTTATTAAAAATAAGATTGTCATGTAAATGACAAAGATTCACTTGAGAAAATGAAACTAGAATTCTAGCTAAATTGCTGATTTAAAATATTGTTTATTTAAATTTCCTGCAGTCATTTTAGACATGTTACTTTTTGTCTGCGAGCAAGCTGACCAGCCAGCAGTCAAGTATTAAGAATTCATTCAGTGCCAGAGCCTACTCTAAAGTTCTCACAATGCCAACTGATTGAACCATCACAAAAAACCCATTAAAATTGTGTGATTTTTAATATGAGACTAAAATGTCAAATATCTCCAGAAGTAAATTATTAGACTAAGTTCACAAAGTTAGAAAGTGGAAAAATAAATTCATACTGATCTTAGACAACTGTTTGAGAAGATTTTGATTTAAGTTTTAAGAAACCAAATTATGCATTTTGCAGCTACTTGGCACTGTATATTTTAAATTACTGAATATTTTAAACACTGGCTCTTCCAAATAATAAGAAAATCAACGAGGAAGCAAAGGCAAAATAAATTAGTATGTTGCTAAGCATGCCCTTTCTAGCTCTATCTTTAGTGACACAAATCTCTCTTCCACTTGCTTAAGCTGGGTGTCTCCCTGTGAGAAAAAGAAAAGAATGACATCTTGAAAGGAGGTTTAACAGCTCTTTACACCTCTAGTCCATTCTCTCTTGGAAGGACAATTCATGATTCATCTTTCTAGTCACCTTTTTCCATAAAAAACCCTGAGAACTCCTCCCCTTCAAAGACCCATCAGCTTGGTAACTCCCGTCAATAAATGAGTGTTGAATTAAATTGACTGAACTGAATCACATCTCTTCAGAACCTAGCTCCATTTCTATATCTATTTCTTCTGCCTGGAAGAACACTGAAATTTAGAAAGAAAGTAAAAATGTGTGATATTTTCCCAAATGCTAAATTTTGGAAATAATCAAAATGTATCGATGGCATTTGAGAGTCCCTGCTTCTACAAAGGGTGGTTTAATATGGATTGCAGAAACAGTAGCCCCTTAGTATGGATTGCAAAAAAATAATGTAGACTCTTTGCACAGGCTAAGTATAAATTGAAACTTTCTCAGGTTAGAGAGGATGTGGCCATGTGATTTAACTGGTCTATGCCCCCACAGAAGAGACAGTACCCAGTCACAAGTGTCAAAGTCAGGGTTATCTCATGGTTGAAGTGCCTGAGAGTACCAATTTTAGGTTTCACATATTAAGTCAGAAGACTAGAGGAGAAAACACGTCTATGTTAATTTATCAGCCAACATTTATCATTACCAACATTTTTGAGAAGGATAATGGAATTAAAGATAGTTTGGTGCGGGGGTGGGGGTGGGGGGGTGGTAGCTATAGCAGAGCGGGTAGGCGTTTGCCTTGAATGCGGTCGACCCGGGCACCTCCAGGAGTAATTCCTGAGCGTAGAGCCTGGAGTAACCCCCTGAGCATTGCTGGATGTGACCCCAAAACCAAATCAAAGCAAAAAAAAGATAGTTTGGTGAAAGCGTTAGCAATGCAATTGGGCATCAATCAGATCTGTGTTGAAATGTCATTTTTAACACTCACAGCTGTGTGACTTGGATATGTTACTTAACTTCTCAGGTCTTATTTTAATCACGGAAATTAGAAAATCAAGTTTAGCTTTCAGGGTTGCAAGCAAAGACATTCTCATGGAGCTAACATTTTGCCATGACTATATTTTCAAGCTTGATCTTTTGGAACAGAATGTGATATATTCAGCTTTAATAAGAATTTGCTAGTTTTCTTGCCATATTAGTAAGTGCCTCTATATCATTTGAAACACAAAAGAAATATAAAATACACTCACAAACAGAAAAATAAACACAAAATAGTAGTTTTATACAACTAGATGGAAAAAAATGGTGCTAAATAATGCTCCGAGAGGGTTATTCTATGGATTTTCTTTTCTTTTTTGCTTTTTTTTGGGTCAGACCAGCGACAATCAGAGGTTACTCTTGGCTCTTTCCCAGGAATCACTTCTGGTGGGACCATGTGGGATGCAGGAGATGGAACCTGGGGCGGCTGCGTGCAAAGGCAAATGCCCTACCTGCTGTGCTATTGCTCGGCCCTCTCCTATGGATTTTCACTTGTACTTCTTATCTTATCGAAACTGAAGACTATGAGTAAAATGTTTCTTCATGGAAACTGTGGTTTATTGCCCTTCATTGTGTTTGGAGCATAGATATTTAGGTGGAACTTTATTTCATGTATCAGAGTAGAATTAGTCACACTTTCTCCCTGAAAGGGACTCTTTTAACAAGTAGCTTTAATAGCATTGTGCTTGAAAAGGGGAAGTTATTAGAACATACTGGACAATACATTTTATAAATTGTACAAGTTAAATAATTTCCATTTGTGATGAGCATTATTTGGTTTCTGTAGCAGTTTTCTTTCCTTCTTTTCTTTCTCTTTTTTTTTAAAGCCCCTTACTTGTGAAACTAATGATACAATTGAATTACATTCTTACACACAGTTAGGGGAAAGGAATATTTCTAAAGGATTGCTTTCATGAAACTGCTAATAAGTTGATGTCTGTCTTCCATTAATGATCTGAAAGACAAGGGGAGCTGGTGGCATTTCAGATAAAATTGTGTTAATTACAGTATTCTATTTTATGCAGGCATCCTTTCAATTATCACAATCTATGATTAAATATCTGCAGATCCACTTTGAAGTGTACACAATACTGTGAGAAATAGTTGCTGGGCACATTTTTAAAACTAAAATAATCTAATGTAGTGGAACTATTTAGATCAGTATATGAAGAATGTTTTAGAAGAGAAATTCTTAGCTCTACTTATTTAAACTAGTAATAAAATGCTTTTTATTTTATAAAAGTAATAGAATAAGTTTTGTGGTGCTATCCTGTAAGCTTATTAGCCCTTCTATTTTCTTATTTCACAGTGATCATTGTTTTATCAAGATTGCTTTACATTTGATGTTAGAGAAAAACGTGGATTAGACTTTTTAGTATCAGTGACAGTTCTCGACTTCCACACATGCATCTCCCCTCCCCTGTTTTCATGTTTCTAACATAAGTGGTGTATAAATGCAAGAATAGAAGACACTATCGGGTTTGCAGGAGATAGAATTATACTTGCCTGAATGATTAGGGTGCAGATGCCTCTGTGGTTCTCTGTAGCCTGGCTTGCCACTCAGAGAAGCTCTATCATGGGATTACAGTGCTTTTTCAAGCTGTCTGATGAGGCATTCTTAACTCACAGTGTCTAGGTATTGCAATGCCTTCTTTCCGTCACGGTTGCTAAAAACACACAGCCTTTTGTCAGGCTACAGAATGTTTTAATTCCCAATGCAAATCTGGGTGACATGTTTGTTACGCTAGCGGATATACCTGACAGATCCTATTCTGAGTTTTCAGGAAAAAACATACGGCAGCACGTTTGTGGGATATCAATCCTTTTATGTGAACATTGCACGCTTTTTAAAAATTGGGGAAACCACTTCAAACCAGAGCTGATTTGATATAAAAATAGCTTTTTTTAAAAAAAAATATAATTCTTATGCTAAGATCATTTTAGCAGGTCTAGTTGTTGACTGTAAGAATAGTTTTGTGGTTCAGATAAAACAGTAAATAACAGTTAAGGCAAATAAAAAAGATTTTATCTTACATTTGTTAACTTTAGAAATATATTTATTGTTTTTTTTTAAGAAACTTAAACACATGTGTACAGACTACATAAAAATTGTGTGCATATATTCAGATACCCTGTACAACAGAACAATTATATGCACATGTCTCAGAAACTATTAAACTGAGGAATTTATAAAAGTGCCCTGAGTATATTTAATATTGACTGCAAAAATAAATATTAAGTAATATTTCCTTGAGATTGTTTTATACTACATCCTTTATTTAAAATGGGCCACACTACCTTTAGGCATCAAAACACGGGTTCAAATTCCGGTCATTTGGATGTGAGGGAGCCTACCTGAAATGAATTGCTGGTCACAGTATTTAATAATATTATGGGTCTGACTGTGGACAGTGTCTCCAGGTAATAAAGTTCCAAGAGTCCCAAAGTAGATTTTTTAGATCACATTACACTGTGTCCCAGCATTATCCATTTCTGTTTTTAGACTTAAAGCAAAGGAAATATGAAGTAAACTAGTTTTGAAACCTTTTATTAATGTGGTACTTAGTAGACCACAAAACTTTTTTTCTTTTTAAAAAAAAATGACTAGCAGCTAGAAAGTCTTGGTATTTGCAAGATTTCAACGTTAGCCTTTGCTGCCTTCCTTTTTCACCTATTAGAACTTCTGTTCTTATGAGTCTTTATTTTGAATTTCTTCTTCTCAATTTAGTACTGTTATCTGAGACTGTGCCACATATGTAAATGTAGGTAGAATTAATAGTAAAAATGCTAAGTGAGAATAGAATTGAGGGAGTATCTTTTTAATCTTTTTGTTAAAAAAAGAAAGAACTCTTCTTAGAATACATTTATTTGAGCTAATTGTGATGTTAGTTCAGTTAGTATGTTTGAATTTTCTTATTCAGGAGTAAATTTGAAATATTTGAAATCTAATGCAGTCTTTACTGCAGCATGCACCATAAAGGTGCTTATCTTGTTTAATTTTGCATACTACCAGAATTTATTTTCCTCTGAAAGAAAGACTAAACCCTGGTGTTGGTGCATAGAAGATTGTCCTTAGACTCTACAAACTTATTGATAGAGGATACTGCATTTTCTAGAGTATTCTCATTTATTTTGAATATTCCCATGGCTTTGTAAGATATTAAGATACATTATATTGTACTATTGAATTATTTGCTATTGTGAAGATGTGGTTAGTCATTGAAGAAATGCCTTTGAGTCTTTTATTGTTTTCTCTTTCATATTATTAAGTGCCTGCTGGAGGGCTCAGGTATATCTAGGTTAATGTGTTTCTATTTCAGCACCCAAAAAACAAATGCAAGATCTTGGCAGGGTCATAGAAACATCTCGGTAGACTGTAATTGCGTAGCGGATAGCTCTTGCTGAAAAGGTGTAGGCGCCTGTGGTAGAGCTAGGGGACGGGGGAGTGAGACTTTCAACAAAAAACTTTAACTGTAAAAGAAACAAGTTTTCCTCTGGGAAATTACTCCGAGTGCAATACAAGCATATTTTTCTAATTAAATAGATTAGTTTATGCCTTTGGCACTTAGAAGAAAGTCCTTAGACTCACAGCCTCCTGAGTTATAAGTATTTCCCAGGTTAATTCTTTAGAAATTAAATCTGGCCCTGTTTCTTGCCATTTGTTCCCTTATTTTTTCTTCTTCCCATTTCTGTTTTCACCCCCATCTCATTTCGTTTTTTATCCTTAAGATCTGTCCACCTTGCTCTTTCCCTTCATCAACATGTGAAGGGGAGTTCCCTCTATTGAAGTGAGACCACCTATGACATGTCCCTTCTATCTGGCTCTGACCACAAACCAGAATGAGTCACTGAATATTCTGCATTCTCCTAGAATTCATTTCACCCTCTTTCCTGTATGCAGCCCTTAACTCTCTGCTTTGAATAACAGCTGATTGCTCTCTTATCCTTCCCTCTCTGAGCGTCTTGGAAATAAAGGTGTTATTTGCTTCCTTCTGTTCTCTAATGTTGGCTATATGCGTCTGCACAGAGTAGGTATTTAAAAGAGATGGGACTTAATATTTGCTGTTAATCTTCAGCAGTAAATAACCCTTTACAGCTTTGGGAAATCACTTTCCTTTTCTTTTTAAATTCACAGCCTTCTTTGATGTTGTGTCTTTACCTTGCACATTTGCCTGCTTATCTTCTGTTCATTCCCTGTGACGCCCGAAGTGCCACCATAGAGAATAATAAAGAAACACGCACATTTTGAATGTGTTTGCTGTATGTGTACTTCAGATGCCCAGGATTCATGGATGTCCAAAAGACAACTAAAGAGAGACAGAGACCAAAAAAGAAATTGTATTGTACTAACAAGAAATCATTGGGAAATAATTTAAGATTTTGACAATAATTTCCCAGCAGTTGGTTGTCTAGAAAGGGAAAAGAAAAGGAAAGGAAAAAACATAGTGTTTCATTACTGAATACCAAATAATTCTATATGACAATGCAAATTGATTTTGGATGACAGAAGTGTAGAAATTAAAGCATACTAAGCCATTAGGTTGTCTGTCTTGATGAAGAAGGCTTGCGGGCTGCATCCTTTGAAATGCAAAGTTACGGAAACATAGGAAAAGTATTTGAAGGTGAGAGGCTTATACAAGTACACTTTGTGGTTTGTTCCACAAAGAACCCATGTAAGTAAGTAAAATAAGCAATATGTTAGGTTAGGTCCTGCCCTGTAATACTGGCAAAGTTATTTTATAAAAAGATTAAAAGAAGGAGGCAAAGGGATCCTAAAAAGCATGGCTTTATGAATTGGATCACTTAGAAGTGTGGTTTGTGGCTTCATTCTGCATGACGCATGGGCATACATACATAAAACAAATTACTTTTGAGTATTGTAACATCTAATTCCAAAATCTCCTGCCTTTGGTTTGTGTTTTACATAAGTGGGTTTTTCATTTTTGTTTTTGCAGATGAGAACTCATTTATGACCTGCGGTAGTAGACTTTTTGACTGTGTTCTTCAATGAACTGCTTTTTTAGTTCATAACGTTTCCTGAGGTTTCTGTCTCATAAAAGATTTCTTCTAATCCTGCATATTGTAGTAGAAAATTGTATTACAATTTTTTCCTGGATTTTCAAGAATAAAGCTACAGTCAAGGTTAGCTTTGAAGAAACAGAAACTTTCTGTTTCTTCATCTTATATATTATTAGTTAGTTGATCATAGATACTGATTTTGTTGTAATATCACAAAATCTATGTATAACAGAAAATTTACCAAGAAAAGTAAATGGAAATTTTCAGTGTCTAAAATATATGCAGTTTATAAGGGAAAAACTGACTAGATGTGATATAATTGCACACTTTAAGGTCTAGTGAAATAACTATATCCAACTTTTCATACTGATCATATTTTAGAAGCAGTGAGGCCAAAAGGCCATCTACCAGTGTCCCTATCGTTTCCATATTCCCATCAGAGACATGAAAGCTATTTGGGAAATATTTTTAAAATGGAGCCCTGTACTTTTTTCCACATGGCATCAGAGGCAGAAATTGAGCTTTTGCAATAGACCCCCATACCTTTTTCTTCCTAGTCTGTTTTATTTATACTTTTGCTACAGCTTATCTCTGAGGGAACTTGAGGTTCTGTTTCTGTGCTGTAAATTTGTGAGACTCAGCTGAAGTCAAAGAAGCTTTATCATTATGGTAGACACCTTATTTATTTTTAATAGACCAACAAGGCAATATAACATCATTAAAGAGATACATCACTATTTACTTTTTGTAAGCTCCATAAACAGCCCATTTGCCATAAGGGCAGTACTGTAGATCTGTTTATATCAATTGACAGGGTCAAATCAAGGCTCAACTTCTTTGAAACTATCCCTGGCTACTGTTGTCTCGTAAGAATTCTCTCCGTACTAAAAACCTATTCTGATGGATCTGTTTTCTCTAGAACACAGTTAATTATAAATGACCATGTAGTCTTCAACAAGATGTTTGACTTATAGTGCTAAGGCAAATCTCCTTCTACTCTGTTTCTTTGATTATAATGCATCTGTGTATAAAATCAAGGCATGTTTCATTAGGGTGTGCAGACAGTACAGTGTGACCACCTACACTGTACCATGTAGTAAGTTAAATGCTGGCCCTGCAAAAGTGCTCAAAACCTTTAAAAAACCTTTAAGTACTAGGAAATGTAGCTAAGCATTAGAGTACTTGCTTTGTTTTAGGTGAGATCCTGGGTTTGATCCCTGGTGGAAGAAAGAAAAGAAAAGAAAAGAAAGGGAAGAAGGAAAGAAGGAATTTAAGGAAGTGAGAGGGGAGAGAGAAGGGAAAGGAAAGGAAAAGACAAAAGAAAAGGAAAGGAGAAGAAAGTTAGCTTCAAGGAACTTGAGGTTTAATAGAAAGAACAGATTTATAAGCAAAGAAACTACATGGCACATAAGTAATTACCCATACAGGTAATGTAGTATAGTTAATAACACATTTAGTGTTTGGGTTGCCAGAAACAAGTTGGATGATATCTCTCCAGGGCTCAGGAAAGATTACTGGGAACTCCCCATGGACTGTCTTATTTCTTGGTTGGGTTCAACAAATGACCAAGGATTTTTTGTTGCTCCTTAATCTTATAAGGAGGGTAAATGAAACAGCACTCAATATACAGCCACTGAAGTGTGAGAAGCACATTGTATTTAGAAGCTCAATAGACTTTTCAAATGTGCGAATATAATTTTAAGAAGTGTATTAAATGGGAGAAAATAAAACTAGGAGATAGAGATACAGTTTTGAAAAATCTCCGATGCCTTCCCTGGCACCAGGCCTTGGAGTTAGTAAAGTTACCATGAGAGAGGCACGGAATGGAATCACATAGGAAGAAGGAATATACTGCAGACGTCTTAGAAATCCTAAAGCCTTAGGCTATTTATTGTCCAGGAAAATGATTTAATAACTCCTGAAAGTACTGTGCTCCTACAACATAGCACTGTGGTTGAAATGCAGAGTTGCACTTCTAAGACTCCAAAGAAAGAAAAAATTATGTACAATAAGCTATGTTTATGAAGGCAGGGAAGTGTGTAATAGAGTTTAGAAAGCCATCAAACAGTGACTATTAGAGGAAATGTTTTCTGGTGCTTAAAGATGTGTTACTTTATAAATATAAGAATCCTCTTATTTTCCAATAATGTCAGCTATATTAAGCATTGCCATAGTCTGCTTTTTTTTCCCTCAATGCTTAGTAAGCAAGTTTCAGATTTTCAGTTTCTTATCGACAGGTTGTACTCTTCATACTTGCCTTTGTCACAGCAATCAGTGCTATGGGCCTTCAATAAATCTTTGGTGGTTGTATCTAGACCAGGGTCCGGCACTTGTACACTGCCTCTGGTTCTTTGTTGACTTATTTATAGAATGTCTCAGGATAGTCACTGGACCCGTCTGTGATTTACTCTGTAAGGAATAAATCCATTAACTATAACTTATTTCCTTATTCCTAGGAAAATATCTGGCTATGAAAACATAACATAAAGGAATGAGAAAGAGTGTCGATTTGGAACCTAAATTAGTCTTCCATTTGAGACACTAACCACAATAATCTCAACTGAGGTGCAATTACCATTAGCCTCAGTTTATCTTATACTGTCAGTGTAAATGGACAGTAGAAATGAAGGCTTGGTAGAAATGAGTTCTTATACCTAGCTTAAATAATTTCTGTAAAGCACATAGAAAGCAACGAGAAAAAAAAATCAGCATTCAGTATTGGTTGCTATCAGTGTTCTAAATACAGCCTTTAAATACAGTTGTTTTATGTTTTTTAATAGCACAGTTAAAAAGTGTGTTACAATAAAAAACATATAAATCAAAAAGTGTGTTACAATCAAGGTGTGGACAATATTCGAGAAAAAAAATAATATTGAAAAAGGTTTGCCAAATATTAGCCCAAAGTGACATATTATCATTTGCCTTTTTCCTCTTCCTCACTAAAAATTGACACTAGGTCCTGAACCTTGCCTTAGGTAACATTCTCTTAAAACAGTCTAAAATTAGGTAATTTAGAACTCATTTTCACTTGCATTTTAAAACTGTTTTTATATGGTGAGTGTTACAAGCATGATAGAGACTAAAGAAGGAAAAAGACAGAATTAACAGCCTAGCAACTTAAAATATAACAATGGAAATCAAAGGAGAAGGAAATTTCACAAAGGACCCCATAGAGGCTGAAGGTTCAGTCTTGGGGGGGGTATGTTCTGAGAGCAAGCACTCTATAGAAGAATGCTTATTCTAGATGCATTTCTTATTTTTATGTGATTCTTTTTACAAATTCAAAATCTCATGATTGCGATCCCTATTTTTTATTCTAACTTCCCATTTTCTTAGAGGAATATAGGATAGTGTGAGCAAGATTTGCCATTTTTTCTTTCTGATCTCTTCAGTATAAATGCATTTTTATGCCTGCATTTCCAGAGGGTGTTTTTTGACATTGATGATTAAGAAAAGGCAATATGACACTTAGGCTTCTTTTTCTTGGTCAGAAAGAGCAAAGTACATATTAGTAGTGACTGCCTATTTTAAATCCCCCTTTTTCTTTGTCTGTAGACCTGTCTGTAATCATCAGAGTGGAAAATAACTTTGAAAGCTCAAGCTCAGGAAAAAAAAGAAGCTTTAATGCTTCAATATGGCGAATGGAGAAGCAGTCAGGACAGCCATTTTTATCCTGTACTCTCTAAAATTCTACAAAATGTACAGCCACAAAAATATAAATCCCTGATAGGTCTACTTGACCCTGCAGATTTTATATGAATTTGTAATGTTGATAGCTAGGGAGGGAGGAGATGGTTTGCCTTTAAGAGAAATATGAGAAAAGTTGAAAGGAGGCAGGAAAGAAGAGGGGTAGAGAAGAGAGAACAGACCTTAGCAAAGCAGAGTAGAGGGAAGAGAAGATGAAGGAAGGAAAGAAAAGAGATGAGGAGACTGCAGGAGAGGTGGGAAGGGGAGACGTCAGTGTGTGTGGGGGGCGTGTGGAGAGAACAAGACAGGTCATGGGAGAACAAGACTTGAGTTTTACAGCAAATTAAAAACCCTGAGCGTCAAACTTCCTTTTTGGCTCATGTTGGACTCAGTTTTATCCGTGACCCATTTGTTTGGCTCAGCATATTCACCCTGTCTGTTTTGTGCCTGAGATATCCTGCTTCATGTTTGCTCTCCTTTGCTTCCTTCCAGCTTTCCTTTCTGGTGCACATGCTTTCAGCTGCCAGACATTGTGAAAATACCTTAACATTATTCAGGCTGTGTAGACTTTTTTTTTTAATGCGTTGAACTAAATCTTTTCCAGCTTCATTGTTATTAAGACTGTATGGAGGTTTCAGTTCTTTTTCTTTTTCTTTTCTTCCGCTGCTGCATTTGTAGACACACTGTCTCCGCTGGTCTCTAAGATGTGATGTATTATGCATGTTCTTTCGAGAGCATTGGGATGGGGGAGATTAACAAAGAGATGTGGAGCCTGAGAGGTCATAGACTCCAAGGAACGCCCACCGATGACAACGCTGACTGACCGCAATAAATGGTCTGGGGGGAGCTGGTGGGGATGGGATTCAGAAAAGCACATTTGTTTGCTTTCATCCAGGAGCCGGAATGAAGAGCAATCTTTCTGTTTGTTACAGTGGTGGGTAATTTGGAGCACTTCCCTTTGCATGAAGAAATTTGCTATTCTAATCAAAATCTCGTCCCTTTCTACAAACCATTATAAGATACTTATGAAAATAGGCAGATTCAGATTTCCTGTTTGAGTTTTTGTCAGCTTTCACTTTTATGCTCATTTGCAGAATCACATAACTATGAAAGGACAATTAGCTCTAAGTCCCCAGAAAGTGACAGAATAAATTGCTTTCTTCCTAGCAAATCAAGAATAATACTGTGGCTGCAGTGCAAAAGTGTCCACCCAGAGATTTCAGTTCATTTTATCAGTCTAATAGAGAGTTTTCTTCCTCTCTTTTGTGACTCACACTTGCAATGTACACTTTCCTGCTGAATCTCTTATGGAATGCTTCTTGCCTTCTATGCTTAAAAAGGATAAATCTGTGTATTTGAACACTGCTTTGGTCGAGACTCTTGGTGTAGAATAGATTTCTTGCTCAAGTCAAATTTAAGGCAAATCAAGAAATGTATTGATTTCTCTTTAGCAATCTTGACTGTTACGTACTATCCTTTAATACAATGTGGAGGATATTTGATTTGTTTTCCTGAAAGATAGTGACAGAGACAATATCACTGTTAATGACAGACAATAGCTATGAAAGTATGTCCAGAGACCATACATGATTGTGATTTTTTTTAAAAAACCAGCTATTTTAAAGATTGTGGCAATTTTGGATTTTCCCCCAAAAAATAAAAGTGAAAATAACTTCTTTTATCATATTCCTCTCTTTGGCTCTTCTCTATTCATTGATACTCCTACCACCTCACCCCCTCCAAACCTATCTCAAAGAAACCCTGAAAAAAATCCATTGTGCTGAATTTCAGGGAGAGAAATACTACTCTTCAATCTGCAGAAGAACCCTTGGGAATAAGACAAGCAGTGCAATGAGATCAGGACTGGTGATTGGCATGTCTACAAGACAAGGTAAGTTTGATCACGGGAAAGTGAGGAATCCCTCTTATTTCACATCCTTGGGTTTTGCTTTTGCTGTTTACTCATCGTTGTCTGAAGTCTTGGAACCTAAGA
The DNA here is from genome assembly GCA_021461705.1 of Cryptotis parvus. Lineage (NCBI taxonomy): Eukaryota > Metazoa > Chordata > Mammalia > Eulipotyphla > Soricidae > Cryptotis > Cryptotis parvus. Next base: position 29,182 of record JAJIBD010035775.1, read on the forward strand.
ATAGAGAGCAGAAAAATAGCAAACTAGACTTAGATTTGTGTTGTTTTAGTAAGTCTCTGAGCTCTTACTGAAAGACAGTGAGTTGCTAATCATTTCTTGTTCACATGTGGCACTTACCTTGGTAGAAATTAATTATATTCTATCAGAGCTGTGACAATGTGTAACATATTTATTTACAATAAATGAACACTTGGGCTTCAACCCAAGGTTTGTTGTTCAGAAGAACAGATACAGGTTATTTGAGAAGTTTGTTCTGGATTCCGTGGAGTTACATACAACATTTATATTAATACCAATGAGTTTGACATGATTAGTGTCATTACAATGAATTCCAAAGGGATTAATGAGGATTTGCTACTTGTAGGGAGCTATTGCTGTGCAAAGACAGCCTTTGTACAATTCCAGGGTGGCCTCATTTTGTCAGAACTTTTGGATTAGAGATATTCAATAAAAAACATCTGTAAACTGTTATAAGATTTACATTCTTCTCCCTGTTAAAGATGACAGTGCTAACTCTACAGCACTGCTGGGGCTCATTTAATCTAGCAGTCATTTCAGCAAGCACTTCATAAAAACAATTATTGAATTAATTGTGATTTTCCTGTCCAGTATTCATTTATGATATCCTTTCCATCTGTAAACTCTTCTCCCAGTTGCCTTGTATAGGTAAAACTGGATAATTTCAAAAGCCTATAAAATATGTGCTCTTTTGTTATTGTAATCCTATGACAAGAACTCTACTGGTAGAGAACATACTCCTTGTGTCATTTTGTCCTTCCCTAGGGAAATAAAACCTTGTCAACTTACCAGGAGAAGGGTTCACTCAAACTCTGTGTCTACCTTTCAACTGTCCTCTCTTGAAAAGGCTCCTTCACAAAGCCTCCCACATACATTCTAAAATTCACTGAATGTTTTCTTCCTTGAGTTATTTTTAACTACATCAGAAAGGGAAAAAAAAAGAATACTTGGAGGCATGAATATATTTGTAAAAAAAAAAAAAAGAAATGTGTTTAATCTTCCCAAATTCTCACACATGGCTTTTTTAGACTCAAGATTCGAAGTTTTATTTTTGTTTGGTTTGCTTGTGTTATTTCCACAAATTGCAGAGGGTTGAGCTGGGCACCTTTACTTATAAAGTTTATTTTTGAGCAATTTTTCTAAGAAGTGCACTATATAAGAGGAGAAAAATGAACCACACAGTTGGATCACTCAGGCAGTTGGGGAATGGCAATGTTCACGACTTGAACACGGTGTGTTGAAAACATAAGAGATTTTATGTGATTTTCTGCAGTGAGGAACTTTGCACGATTCTACTCACCTTTCATAGCTCAGTATTTTAATGTCTGAGATTTTCTCTTTACCTACAGACCCATAGATCAATTACACATTGGTTTTTCAGCTACACTAGAAACTTTTGCTTCTTTTCTGGCAACTTAAACTAAGCACCCACACATCCTAAAGGAATGTGTCACTTTTTTGAAAACTATTGACTGTATTTAATTAATTATTTCCATGGCGAATGGGGAGAAGATACTTTTATTTTGCCAAAGGCTTTTTGGATATTTATGACAGCTTCGTACATGGGTCGCTCATGTGACTGGCAGTGGAAGAAAAGCAGACATATCTGCTCCATCTTATTCTAGAGCCAAACCACAGCATTTCACAATACAGTATATTGGCCAGGCATTCTCCACCCATAATGGAGAAGCTCTGTCTCAGGCTAAATTCTGCATATTGATGGGGGGTCTGACAGGGTCAGATTTGCATAATAAAACATAAAACCTTGGAGCTAGAAGATTTATCCTGGGTTTATATCTAAATAAAATTGTATTTTTAAAAAGTGCATGGCTATTAATATTTTGACAAACATTTTAGAAGACAGTCAGCTCATATCAACCTTTGATAAAAATGGGGTAGCAGCTTTCAGAATACCAGACCACTGAAATGAGGGGGCAATGTTTACATGTTCCTTGACCAATAACAGTTTTAGATTCTCATTGGGATCCTCTCTGACAGTTGATTTCTACAATACAGAGGGACAAACAAGAAGCCCTTACATGATTCTTAATGATGTCCAGAACAATGTCATTATTTCACAAAGGAGTTTTTTGGATTGTGGGAGCATTGTTCTGTGCGCTCATAATGGCCATAGTACTAATCTCTGTGAGTCAAAATGTCAAAAAATTGTATACTAGGATGCTAGAATAAATCAGCTATAAATTGAAAAGCTGAATAGGAGGTTTTTGTTTAAAATAGTTCTAGAAAAAAGGTCAGAGATGACTCTGAAGGATTAGATCATAAATTGACACATTAATATAAGAGAAAATCCTTAAAACCAATTAACTATATTGAAAAAATATTTAATGGTTAGATTTAGCTGCAGGCAGTTATTTATAAGGCTTCCATCATCTTCTGATAAAGATGATTCCCATATTCTGGTTTTGAAATTTCCTACAGTACGTTAAGTTGTCTTTCAGGTTCCTTCCACAGATCCTAAATATTTTAACCACAGCTCAGAAATCTCAGATTTAGAACTCTGAATTTTTTTCAAAAACTCATTTGGTAGCAAAGCCCAATCATAACTGATAAAATTATTTAATTGCATACAAAATTTAATTGTATATTATTCATTATTTGATTATATATATGTTATTTTGTGTAAATATTTGCATGTTTGATGTAGAAATACTTTTTTGTTTGATATCTAGTTCCTGCCCTGAACCCATAAGGGTTGTTGAATACATAGAATATGAGTTGCATATCTTTTCCAAAATTGAAAAAATTCTGAATTCTAAAGCATATAACATGGCAACTATAATTTCTTTTTTTTTTTTTTTTGCTTTTTGGGTCACACCTGGTGTCGCTCAGGGGTTACTCCTGGCTCTGCACTCAGGAATTACTCCTGGCAGTGCTTGGGGGACCATATGGGATGCCAGGGATCCAACCCGGTCGGCTGCGTGCACGGCAAATGCCCTACTCGCTGTGCTATTGCTCCAGCCCCCAACAGTACATAATTAAACTTTTGGCTTTGGTTTTGGGCCACACTGGTGATGCCCAGGGCTTATTCCTAGCTCTGCAGATGGGGATTCCTCCCTAACTGAGTGTGGGAGAGCCGTCTAGGGTGCCAGGGACCGAAACCAGGGTTCAGGTGCAAGATGACACCCTACCCATTGCACTCTCTCCTGAGCCCTGTAAGTGAAATTTCTTAGGCCAGTATTCAGAGATGTTCATCTGGTTCTGCTCTTCTCACATCAGTTGGCCTCCTCCAGCCGCCACCAACTTTTCTGTTATTGCCCCTTCCCTGCTGCTCTCTCCCTACCCCCCGGAATGCGGTTGTCTGAAATGGTGCTTTTGCTCTCTGCCCCTCTTACCTACCTGTTTATTTTTTTTTTGCTTCTGAGGTTACACCCCAGCAATGCTCAGGCATTAACTCCTGACTCTGCACTCTGGAATTACTCCTGGTGTTGCCTGGGGGACCATATGGGATACCAGGGATTGAATCGGATGAGCTGCATGCCAAGGCCAATGGCCTACCCACTGGACTATTGCTCTGGCCTCCATTTAGTTTGTTTTTAAAATAAACTCAGGGTCCTCACCTCACAGTTGAGGCATGTGCCTCCAACTGGGCTGTCTTCTTGGACATTTTCACCTTTTTGTTTTGAAGCCACGCCTGTCGGTGCTTAGGGTTTGGTGGTTGTGGTAGGGACTCATCTGCAGTGCTTGGGATCAAACCCCTCCCACCTTTTAGTGGGGCAAAATTCTGCTTTCTTTTTCTTTTTTTTTTTTTCTTTTTGGGTCACACCTGGCGATGCTCAGGGGTTTCTCATGGCTCTGCACTCAGGAATTACTCCTGGCGGTGCTCAGGGGACCATATGGGATGCCAGGTATCAAACCCAGGCTGACACAGGCTGGCCGCCGTGCAAGGCAAACGCCCTACCCACTGGGCTATCGCTCTGGCCCCACTGCTTCAGTTTTCAACTTGAAAGAAAGGTCTAAACTTAATTGTTCACTTTTTTGGGGAGTCACACCCGGTAATGCCCAGGAGTTTCTCCTGGCTCTGCACTCAGGAATTACTCCTGGCGGTGCTCAGGGGACCATATGGGATGCTGGGGATCGAACCCAGGCCGGCAGAGGCCGCCGTGCGGCAAGGCAAAAGCCCTACCCACTGGGCTATCGTTCCAGCCCTACAATTTCTGATAAAGGATATATAATTGTGTTTCCTGATGGCCAACTGACTTTCTATTTTTTTCCTTTTGTATTATTATTATTATTATTATTATATTATTATTATTACTCTTTGTCACCATTGCAGCAACATGGGAAGATGCTATCATTAACGACATCGATGAAGAATACAACCAACTGGTTCAACACCTCCATGATTGTGCAAAGAATGCCAAGAGAGAGAAGGACAGAAAAGGATGCCTGTCTTCAAAAAGCTCATGCACCAACGTGGTAAGGCACAAGCCTCAGGCAACCAGATGCTATATCCAAGCTGGCAAAGCACAGCAGAGAAGCAATAAAGGAAGACCTTAAGGAGTGAAGAGCAAGTGCTAGAGGATGGAGCAGAAGCTGGGAAAAGCATTCACAAAGCCTAACTGTCCTTCACCAACTATAAGACAAAAATGACTGCCCTTTGAAGTACTGATGGATCTATCACATCTTCCAGAAAGAAAATGGAGAAGATTATCCATGACTTCTACAGATCTCTTTGATAGCCACTTCCACCTAAGCACAAATCAAATTCCGCAGGATGGATATGTCATTCCCAACGTTCTCCCTTGTGAAATCCGACATGCCATTTCGTTGGTTAAGAAAGGAAGAGCATCAGGCACAGACAAGATCAAACCAGAACACCTGAAGTATCTGCCATCAGTACTCATCAATACACTGGCTTGGCTTTTCACATGCTAGTGACTGAATGTAAGGTGCCCTCCCAATGGAAAACCAGCAGGACAGTTCTACTGTTCAAGAAAGGGAGACATTCACGACATTGGCAACTATCGCCCCATCTGCCTGTTGTCTGTCATCCACAAACTGTTCACTCAAGTCATCCTGAACAGGATTGGCAGAAGATTAGATGAAGAACAACCATGCGGAAAGATGGCTTCCAAAAAGGATTCAGCACAAATCTACCATATTCACACTATAACCAAACTCATTGAAGTCTATAGAGAATTCAAGATGCTGCTCTGTCTCACATTCATTGATTTAAAGAAAGCCTTTGATTCTGTGGAGACTGAAGCAGTCATGGAAGCCCTAGCCAAACAGGGCGTTCAAACCCAACACATAAAGATCCTTTATGAACTATATTACGGTTTCACCACCAGGATCTCACCATTCTACAGGGAAGTGATCATCGATGTCAAAAGAAGGGTTCGGCAGGGTGATACCATTTCACCAAAACTCTTCAGCGCTACCCTCGAAAACATTGTTACCATTAGAATAGGAAGGAAGGGAATGAAGATAACGACCAGCAACTGCAACCACCTAGGCTTCGCTGATGACATCATTTTAATAACACCAAACATCAGCCAAGCAGCACAAATGCTGGCTGACTTCGACCAAGAATGTGGAAAGATAGGTCTACAGCTGAATCTCAACAAAACTATGTTCATGAAAAATGAACTCAGTTCCGGGGGCCCCATTCACTCTCAATTGAACAAACATCTCTGAATGCAGCAGTTATGTGTACCTAGGTCGAGAAGTCAACATGATGAACAACATAAAACCTGAGCTGTGCAGGAGGAAAAGAGCAGTATGGACTGCCTTCAAAAACATCAAAACAATAGCCAAAAGAACAAAAAACCTCCAGCTCTGGGCACATCTCTTTGACTCCACCGTTCTCCCTGCATTAACATATGCCTCAAAGACCTGGGCCTATGAAAGCAGGATGAGAACACCGTTCGGGTCTCCCAAAGAGGAATCGGAAGAGCCATGCTTGGAATATCACGCCTTACTCAAGAGTGAGAGAAGGAATTCTGAATTCCAACCTCTGTCGCTATTTTAAAATCATGGACACTGTCTCATCTGCCAGAATATCAAAAATAAAATGGGCTGGTCATATAATGTGATCTGGAGATGACCATTCGACTAGAGCCATCACTGATTGGATCCCACGGGATGTCAAAGAT
>JAJIBD010035776.1:0-24309 GCA_021461705.1 Cryptotis parvus
AAAATCTAGAAGAATTGAGTAAATTCCTGGACTTTCATACCCCCTAAGGATGAACTAAGATGGCTTTCAATACCTGAACCAACTTATCACTATTGAGGAAATTGAAACGGTAGCCAAAATATTTCCAAACCCAAACCAAGGCCCAGGTAAATAAACTATTGAATTCTCTCAACCCTTTAAAGGTGACCTACTGCCACTTCTTTTAAGGTTCTTCCAGGAAATTGATGCAACCAAAAACTCCCAGTTTCTGTGAAGAAAACATCTCTTTGATACCAAATATGGAAAGAAACAACTCAAAAAAGATAATATGTCCAGTATCCCCAATGCAAAAAGATCCTCAGCAAAATACTAGCAAATAGAATACAACAATTCAAAAACATCATATTCCACAATCAAGTAGGATACATCCTGAGAATGGAAAGATGGTTTATAATACACAAGTCTATAAATATAATACACCACATCATTAAAAAAAAATAAGAACTGTATCATATGGATAAATGCAGAGGAATGATTTGACAAGACCCATCACCCATTCATGATAAAATAAACTCTCAGCAAAATAGAAATTGAAGGACCATTCCTCAATACAGCCAAAGTCATATACCACAAACCTACAGCAAACATTATTTGTATTCAATGGGAAAAGCTAAATACCTTCCCTCTAAAATCAGGAGCAAGAAAAATTTACCCCTCTCATCACTTCTTTTCAATACAGTCAGTTCTAGAAGTATTTGACATAGTAGTTAGGCAAGAAAAAATATCAAGGGCATCCAGATAGGGAAGTAAATGGTCCAGCCTCACTATTTGCAGATGAAATGAAAATCAAGTTCCTAAGAACAGAAAAAGAAACCATGGTTCTTCTACACAGTGCAACACTATGCAGGCTCCCTCTCCCCACACCCCTACACAGCTTCCAGTTTTCCCTCTTAGCAGTCTCCTTTCTAAATTTAGTTTTTAAAGTTTGGATCTCTTTTTTTCAGTGTTGTTGACTATTTGGTTTGGATAGTAGCCTCTTGTTAGATTTCCTTTTGTTCACAGCCCTCTGTCTCCCACTCAGTTTGTGATTAATCAGGACCCAAATGGCGAGCAGACATTATGTCTCTCTTATGGATTATCTCCATGATAAGCCACTTGCTGGGGATTGACTTTGTCATGCCCCCACGTGGGGGACAGTTTGCCTCTTATTTTAGATGTTGTTTTAGTAATTTTGACCATTGAATTCTACCTCTCAAACCAGAATATGTGTACCCAACAGAATATGTGTACCATGCTTTATAACATTTCTCATGTGCTTATGCACCTAGAAGAGAAAGTGAGTTCCCAGTGGTAAGGCATTCTTGGTCTGCGAAGTCATCCCAGGGCACATACTCTAGAAGGAAAGGTGGAGACTCATTCTCAAACTGAAAACCTCCCCAGGGTCAATATTCTAAAAAAGAGAAGGAGCACTTTTGGTAGAGACAGGCTCTCTAGACTCAGAGAGACCCACCACCTGCCACACCTACCAGGTCAGATGAGGAAAATATAGATGATGAGCAGGTTGCAAACTCTCTGCATTCATCTAGGCCCCAAGAGCCCTCACCGCTCCCATGTTCATCTAGAAGCCAGACTATGTCGGCTTGAAAATGGGCTCACAGGCCTTTTTATAAAGGCCTGTTCAATGGAATGGACCAACATCCCCATCCTATTGGGAAGTAAGAGAGAACTTGGTGGAGTAAGAGAGAACTCTGAAATCTTCAGGACTTTCAGATTGCTGTTAATACCTGCCTAAGCTCATCTCAATACTGCAACAGCAAATCTGGTACAGTGATGATGCCAAAATAAAACTTCACACCCTTAGACCTTCTGGAAATAAAGTTTCAGGGATTAGCTTAGCATATGATGATGATAGGTGAAGGAGAGTGGAGGGAATAAAAGAAGGAAAGCTACGGAGCCCTATGCTGTTTTAACTTGCATTCGTGAGGCAGTGTTTAGGGGCCTAGTGTTTAGGGGCCTCCTAAAAGATTGATGCTAATGTTGAAATGAAAGAAAGGCTACAAGAATTTTTCAGGGATCTACTGAGCCTTATGTGGATTTTGTGGAGAAGGTGAGGGATTCATTTCATAGACAGATTAGGGATAAAATAATTCAGCAACACCTGGAAAGACAATTAGCCTTTGGAAATGCTATGAGAATCATCAGGTGCTCTTGCACTCTAGTAGAGAGAGGGCATCATGGGATATTTGCAAGCATGTTAGAATGTTAACTGGATTACCTTTTAGTCACATGTATTAAGGATATGCAATACAGAGGCAGGTTCAAGATAATTGGGATAGATGAGACAATTTCTGCAGGAGAAACAGAACTCCTAACAACCCTGCCTGGTCAAAAAAGCAACGCCCAGACCTTGGTTTTTGATGCAGTACAGGAAATCATTGGTCTAGTGATTGCCTTTCCTCTGCTTACCCTCAGAGGAACTGGGTTAGGCACAAGCCTCAGGAGTCAGAATCCCAGGGTAGATTCTTTAACTGTGGTGAATTGGGGAACTTTCCATAAAAATTGCCAGTCCCCTCCTAGCACTGCCAACTCAGGCCAGCAACTCAATAATCCTTTTTTTTTGGTAAAGTGACAGGGTGCCAGTCCCACAGAATCAGAAAAATTGTCCTCTCTTTCCCACCCACCTCTCTGACCTTTCTATTTGAGCCCTCAGAGCTACAGTCACTGCACCCGCTACCACAGAGAATTCTACTTTGGATAATTCCTGAGACCATTACAGTAGCAGAGGCTCAATGCCCTTACAAATTAAAAACTGGAACAAAAGGATCTGTCCTACCAGGCACTGTATACTTAATCATAGATGAGGCAGTCTGAGTATTAAGGGAATCACGGCTGATATTGGAATGATAGATTCTGACTCTGTTGGACAAATAATACTTGCAATTTTAGTTTCATATGTTTGAATTTTGAAAAGGGAGAGCATTTTGCCCAACTGTTATTTCCTCCTTTTGTTATGACTGGCCATTTTAACTGCCCCTAGGGCTGGTGGTTTTGGTAGTACTAATACCCACTAGCCTCTGCTAATCCCTTTGTCAATTTCACATCTAATATTATGGAAGCCAATTGCCCACTTATACTTTTGAAGATTCATAGAAACTATTCCATAGGTATGTTTGATACAGGTGCTGATATTTCCACCATCTCCTCTCTAATTTGGTCCCATACCTGGGCAGTGCAGGAGATACCCTATGGTCTGAGCTAGGTAGGTTGATTTGCCTTTTTCTGTTGTCTGGAAGAATGTTAGAAGATTGCAAGGCATTGACCCTGAGGGGGAATATAGCCACGTTCCAGCCCTTTAGAGCACCTGTACCCCAAGACATGCAGAAACAGTGGCATCCTCAGTTCACAATTCCCTCTCAGACCCTTCTCAGGATCCTACTTCAGGGGACTTGCCTTTTAAATTGGGGACACTGCCGTTCAACATCCACCACCACTCCACACTCAGTGGAAGTCCCACAATCCTGTGAGGGATGCTACAGTGACCCCTTAATAAGGTAAAGTGCTGATAGATCTGGTAGATGAACAGCTTAAAGCAGGTCATATAGAACCCTCATTTTCAGAATGGAATACTGCAGTCTTTGTCATGCAAAAATAATCAGGAAAATGGGATTTGCTGATTGATTTAAGGAATATTAATTCTACAATGGTTACTCTGGGTGCTGTGCAACTTAGCCTCCCTTCCCAGCAGCAATCTGTAAACACTGGCCACTGGTTAGCAAAGCACGAAAAGACTGTTTTTATAATATACCCTACACCCAAATGATAGCAAATGTCTTGCATTTTTGGTTCCCTCTCCGTGGGGGGAACACTGGGGTTCCCTGCACAAAATCCAGGAGCAGGGTCAGGGTTCCTCTTCTGCCCCAGGGTATTGGTAGCTGGCTGATGGAGAAAGATACGAGAATCCAGAGAAGTTTTAAAATGCTTTACTTAACACTGGTTCTGGCATACAAATCAGCAATAGGAAAGCCCAGAACTTAGGGTTCCCGGCTGGGCTGTGTGCCGTGTAGGCCAAGATGACTGCCATCCATGTTAAGGCCCCACAGAGAGGAAGAGGCAAGAAGGGAGTGCCAGCAGAAAAGGGGGGAAAGAAAAGAGCAAGGAAGCAGGCTAGTTTTTATATCCCTGCAACCCAGACCTCCCACTCCAAGGGAAAGCCATCAGGGTCAAATTCCCTCAGGTAATTTCTCCCAGGACCTCACCTAGGCCCTTTGAGTTGTTAATGTTGCTGAGCCAAGATCTGCCTTGGAAGTACCCCTGCAGGGTAGAGTGGAGGAGGGGCTTCTGAGATGTACTTGTATCTCAGAGTACAAAGGCATGCTTCTGTATCAAAGAATATTCTATAGCCAGTTAAATATTTTTCCAAGCCTTCACAAGAATCTCATCTTTATTTCATGGTTGTTCTGTATATCAGCCTTTTGACTTATCAGAGAGCCATGCTTGCTTGCTTGGAGGCAAAACATTTCTCTCTGGTCTAATTACTTAGAGATCCAACATGGCCAGGCAAATATACCAGTAAGATCTAGCTAGTCCCACGATGATTGTGGCAGCATGAGAGAATATTTATACCAGCCAGTATAGAATAGATGGTCAGATGAGCTGCCACATTCAAACTGTCCTCCTCCTATCTACAAAAGTGACCTGATGGAGGCAACTCCAGACCAGATGCAGAGGCTCTGGGCAGCAGTGTACTACAACACCTCTCAACCAGAAACCCACATACAGATTTCAATGTATTATATAACCCCAGGGGATGACAAGTTCACATACTCTAAGCCAATGTTTTGTTTATATGGTTTTATGCCCTGCTCATACGAGCTTTTCCCAGGCTTATATCATACACACTACACATGACATTCTTCCTGCATGCAATAATGCTGGAGACCTCCAGAAATTATATGCGAATGTGATGACATGCTTGACATCGACTATTTTACAGATTGCCATCGAGAAACTTCAAATGTGATTCCTGTATGAATATTTGGGTTATGTTCTAGATTGCACTAGAGTGCATCCCTGTTGCAGGGACTCCTAAGGGCCGCTGCATCTACTCTGAATTGCCGCCTGCTAATCACTTTGTAGATAAGGGGGTAGTCTAAATGTGGCAGTTTATCTGACCATGTATGCTGTACTAGCTGGTATAAATATTCTCCCATGCTACCACAATCATCGTGGGACTAGCTAGATCTTACCAGCATATTTGTCTGGCCGTAGAACCCCTAAGTAATTAGACCAGAGAGAAATGCTTGTTTGCTTCCAAGCAAACAAGCATGGCTCCCTCATATACTCAAAGGCAACTAAAATACAAAACTACAATGAAGTAGAAGAGACTTGTGAAGGCTTGGAGAAATATTTAACTGGCATTAGTATTAGTCTTTGGTACAAAGACATGCCATCTCAGAAACCCCCTTCTCTACCCTATAAAGGCATTTCCAGGCAGATCTTGGCTAAAAAATTAGCATACTAAAGGGCCTAGGTGAGGTGCAGGGAGGGATTACCTAAGGGCATTTGACCCTCCCTGCTTTCCATAACAGTGGGAGGAAGGTCTGAGTTGCAGGGGTATAAACTAGCGTGTTTCCTCTCCCGTACGCTTCTTTTTTGGGCTCTCTCTCTTTGTGAGCGCTCACCCTTCTTGGGAGTCTTGTCTTCTCCTTTTACAGGGCCTTTACACGTGGTGGCCGCCATCTTGGCCTAACCGTGGCTGGGGTTCTAGCCTGGAATCCTAAGCACCGGGCTATTCCTTTTGCTGATTTGTATGCCTGAACCTGTGATAAGTAAAGCCTTTTAAAACTGCATCGGATTCCTGAGTTTTCATTCATTCCTCGCCGGCCCGGACGTAGAAGGGAACTTCGCTTCCGGCACTGTCGGGGACCCAGGCAGAGCTCCCGACACATCCCCAGAAAATGTCAGTAAGTCAGAAAAACTTAAAACCCTAAATTATTTTCACAAACTACTGGAGATTTTAGTTAAGTGTGAACTTTTTTGGAATTCCCAACTAAGAACTTCCCAACTTGTTCCTCACCCTTGAAGGTAACCCTGCTCTGCATAGCCCAAGATAATTAAACCCTGAGGCTCAGAACTAATTAAACTTTTTTATGAACTGGCTTCAAATATCCTATATCTCCAGATTTACCCCTAGAGAAAAAGTGTAGTTACTGTTCTTTGCCACACCCAAATCAAATCACTGCTGTAGCTCAATAATCTGACTCATTGGTGACTCTATTTACACAAAAAGCAGCCACACACATGTGCACCTTACTTACAGTTAATAGCCAACTTTATAATTAAGGGAAACCGAAGCCCAAGCCTTACTAGGATGTGACCATCATGGTATTGTTCTGCCAATAACTAGGAAGGAAATTAAAGCCATTTTACCTGTCAGTGAGGTCCTTCAAAGGGCTTTAGAGGATTTTTCAGGAGAAATTTCCTATCATTTCCCAGCTAGGAAAGTCTGGGTTTTTTTTTTTTCAGAAGGATCCCCTTTGTAATCTCTACCATCGTTCTCTCTTCTCCCATTCAAAATGTTCCAGTATATTACATCGATGGCTTATCATCCAGGAAAGGAGGAAATGTTGATCCTTTACTGCTCATGACAGTGTCTACTAATTCTAATTCCTTCCAATATATAGAAATCGCCACTTTGATTTATTTACTATTCCATGTGTCAGGTCCATGTAACGTGTTGTGTAATTCAGCATAAGTGGTCAGCCTTTTCTCTAGTAATGTCACTGCTTCCATAAATGCCCATAACCCTGTTCTTCAGGATTTGCTTCAGCAATTCCAAACTCTTCTACAGAAACGCAATGAAGCAATATTCATCACCCATATGCGTTCTCATACACCATTACCGGGGATAATGGTTCAAGGAAATGAAATAGCAGACCAGTTGGTGGCACCAGTTTTTAAATAAGCTGTAGATGAGCATCAAGCCTTACACAGAAATGCCCACAGTCTTCTTGTGCACTATCACGTCCAATTGAGACAAATTGTCCGTGCTAGTCCTGCCTGTGCTCATCTACATTGCATACCCCATGTGGCTGGAGCTAAACCCTGGGGTTTACACATAAATGCTTTATGGCAAATGGATGTTACACATGTTAACCTCTTTCCAAACTAGTCATTTCTTTGTGCAGTAATTGACACTTGACTGTATCACTGTCTTCCCGTTCATCATCTATTTGCTTTCGAGTGGGCACCAGTAACATCTCCATTTGTCCTGTCTCATGCAAGTAAAGTCCAAGGACACCTGCTTGCTCCAGGAACATAAAGAGCCTCAAACCAATCCATCAGGTCATGGTAATGAGGGTCTATAATTGTTACTGGTATTTGGCATATCAAATACGACACGGGTAGCTTGCCAGGCTCTGCCGGGCGAGTAGCATAATATTGTAGTCATCTCTAAATCCAGGCTGCTGCAGGGTGGATCTCTATGAGCCAGGCTGTAATAAACTGGTCTGCTGGTTGAAGTTCTGACGAGGGGGAAGTCCAGATATGGAAAATGGAGGCCCTCATGGAGTGGGGGGTCATCTGGCTTGTTGCGAGGCTCTGCTGGGGTGGCGGGCCAGGGCTAGAACTTCGCCATCTCTCCTGGGCACCTCGTGAAATTGACACTTATTCTGGTTTTATAAGTGCTATTCTATGGCATCTGGATGGGCTTCTAGGGATCTAACCCAAGTGGACCGCATGCAAGCCAAATGCCCTCCCCTCTTGACTATTGCACCACCACCAGAACTTTTATTCTTGAGAAGATTTTTTAATTACTGTTTCAGTTTTCTTGCTTGTGATTCACCTACTCAGATTTGCTCCTTATTTAGTTTAGGGACATTACATATTGCTAGGAATCTGTCTATTTCTTCTGGGTGCTCCAGATTAACAGAGTAGAGTTACTCATAGTAACTTCTCATGATGTCTTGGATTTCTCAGATTTCTTTGTGATTTTCCCCCTTTTGTTTTTGATTCAATTTCAATGAGCACTTTCTCTTGAATAAAAAAGTGGGGACAGTGGGCATTCTTTCTTGTGCCTGATTGTAGCAAGTATACTTTCAGTTTTTCAACATTAAGACTAATATTGGCCATAGGCTTTTATACATAGCTTTTTATGAACTTGAGGAAGCTTCCCTTCATCCTTATTTTATTGAGGGTTTTTTATCATGAATGTATTTTTTTCTTGTTGAAAGACTTCTCTGCATCAATTTATATGATCATATGATTTTATCATTCCTTATACTGATGTATCATGTAATTGATTAACATATATTGAACCATTCTTGCCTCCCTAGGATGAAGATGAGCTCCACATTATCATATTGTATATCCTTTATATTTTTCTGTGTCAGTTTGCTAAGATTTTGCTAAGTATTTTGGCATCGATTTTCTTTTTTTTTAATTTTTTTAATTATTTATTTTTGACAATTACAAAAAGTTCATGTTTGGGTATAAAGCCATACTGTGTTCCAGCACCCATCCCTCTACCAGTGCCCACCTCCCACCACCAACATCCCCGATACCCTCCCCCCCTCCCCTAGGCTGCCTCCATGGCAGGTTCTCCATCTCTTTTCTCTCTCTTTCTCTTTCCCTCTCTCTCTCGCTCTCTCTCTCTATTTCTCTCTCTATCTCTCTTTCCCTCTCTCATATGTTGTGGATTGTAATAGGCTCTCGACAATCATTGGTCCACTGTTCCTTTCTCTGTCTTACCTAACCTCTGCTCCCACACATTTTGTGGTAGTTTCAAATTTGGCAAGACCTCCTGATCCACATTTCGCCTGACTTTTGGATATTGATATCATAATATGTATATATATTTATGTTATGCAAATAAATGAAGTCATTCTATATCTGTCTCTCTCCTTCTGGCTAATTTCACTCACCATGATCCTCTCCATGTCCATCCATTTATAGGCAAATTTTATAACTTCATTTTTCCTAACAGCTGCATAGTATTCCATTGTGTAGATCTACCACAGTTTCTTTATCAAGTCATCTGTTCTAGAACATACTGGTTGTTTCCAGACTCTGGCTATTGTGAATAATGCTGCTATGAATATAAAAGTAGGGATGGTGTTTCCGCTGCGTGTTTTTGGCCTCCCAGAGTATATTCTCAGGAGTGGTATGGTTGCGTCAAATGGGGAGTTCAATTTCTAGTCTTTGGAGGAATGTACATAATGTTTTCCAGAAAGGCTGTACCAGTCGACATTCCCACCAACAGTGAATGAGTGTTCCCTTTTCTCTGCATCCACGCCAGCACTTGTTGTTCTTGGTCTTTTGGATATGTGTCAGTCTCTGCTGTGAAATAATATCTCATTGTAGTTTTGATTTGCATGTCTCTGATGATTAATGATGATGAGAATTTTTCATATGTCTTTTGGCCATTTAAACTTCTTCCTTGCTGAAGTTTCTGTTCATTTCTTCCATTTTTTGATGGGGTTGGTTGTTTTTCTTCTTGTAAAGTTCTACCAGTGCCTGATATATCCTTGATATTAACCCCTTATCAGATGGGTATTGGGTGAGTATTCTTTTTTTTTTGTTTGTTTGTTTGTTTGCTTGTTTTTTTAATTTTTTTTTTTTACAATTATAAAGATATACAATTAAAAAGTTCATGTTTGAGTTTTGGTCATACAGTGTTCCAGCACCCATCCCGCCACCAGTGCCCATCTCCCACCACCAAAGTCCCGGTTCCCTCCCCCTCCCCCAGCCCTCCTCCATGGCAGGTTCTTTATTTCTTTCCATTTCTCTCTCTTTCTCTTTTCCTTCCCCTCAGACTATGGATTGCAGAACATTCATTAAAGGGGTTGTCATGTGTATCTTTTTTGGCATCGATTTTTATCAAGGAAATGGGTTTGAAATTTTTCTCTCTCTTTTTTTGGGCAATATTTAGGTCAGCTTTGGATTTTTAGTCTTCTCTAAATGTTTGATAAAACATATTGGTAAATACTTAGGGACTAACCAGGAAGTTTATTACTAGGAAGATTCTTACATATTGTCTTAATTTTCTTACTTGTGATTGAAATGTTCAGGCTTTCTAATTCCTCCTCATTCAGTATTTAGAGATTACATGTTTCTAGGAAACTACATTTCTTCTAGGTTCACCAGCTCAACAGAGTATATTTGTTTATAAGTTGAGGTCACAGAGTTCTTTAGGTTCTTTTGTAAATTATACCTTTTTTTCTGATCCAATTATTTTATCATTTGCTCTCGTTGCCCTTGTGAGCTAGCCAGTAGTGTGTGTATCTTTTGTCACTCTTTTCAAAGAACCATCTCCTGATTTCATTGATTCCTTTTATTGCTTCTTGGTTTCAATATTGTTTATTTCTGCTCTGTTTTTTATTTATTTTCTTATTCTAATTCTTGTGGAGTCATTTATTACTGGTTCACCAGACAATTAAGTTGTGCATTTAGGTTGGTGATTTTGTCTTTATTTTCCTTCTTAAACGAGGCCTGTATTGCTCTAAGTTTTCTCCTAAGTACTGTGTGTACTGTGTCCCATGGATTTTGATAACTTGTTTCTTCATTATTATTAGGATCAAGGAATCTTTATATTTTTGCTTGGTTTCTTCTTTGAACCAGCGGTTGTATACCAGGATGGTGTCTAATCTACAAGTGTTAGAGTTTCTCCCCATCTTCTTTTTTATGGTTAATTTTTATCTCCATGGTATTGTGTTTTGACTGAATGCTTGGTACAATTCTTATGTTTGTGAATTTATGTAACTTAGACATATGTCTTAAAGTGTGCTCTATCCCTGGAGAATGTTCTGTGTGCATTAGAAAAGAACATGTATTTAACTTTTTGAGGATGGAAGGCCCTCTATAAATCCGTTAGCCTCCTCACTTCTAGTTCTTCATTTAGGGCACTTGAGTCTCTCTAGTGGTTCTATCCAGTCATGACACTGGTTTGTTTCCGTCTCCCACTACTACTTTGTTTCCATCAATGTGTTTCCCTAGGTTTGTGAGCAAAAGCCTTGCAAACTTTGCTGACTCAACATTTAATGTGTATATTTTAATTAGAGTAAGTATTTCTTGATTTCTTGATCAATAAATAGTGCCCATCTCTGTCTCGAACTACTTTCTTTCAATTGTATGAAATTTGGCCTGATATAAGTATAAACGTCCCAGATTTTTGTTTATTTGTCATCCATTGTTTTGTTTAATTATATCCCATACATTTATTATGAGTTATTGCATATTCTGTGATTTTTAGTTGTGTTTCCTCCTGAAAGCAGAGAATGGATGGGTCTCGTTTGCTGATCCAACACACTGCTGACTTTTTGTGCCAGAGTTTAGCTCTATTGACATTCAGGGATATTATTGGTATAAAGGGCTGTGTTGCCATTTTACTGTGTAAGATTGTGGCTTCTACAATTGAAAAGTGTAAAAGTGGCCTTTCAGTAGTTCATTCAGGGCTTGTTTTGTTATCTCAAATGTTACCAGCTCTTGTTTGTCAGAGAATGTTTTTATAACACCTTCACATCTAAATGAGAATGTTTCTGAGTCGTGGACTCCAGCTAGAAAGTTTGATTTATTCAGTGATTTGAATATGTCATTTCACTCTTCTCCTCTATATACCATTCCATTTGGGATATTTCTTGTGATCCTTATGTTATTTTCTTTTATGCCTAAGGTCTTTTTTTTCTTCTTTCTTGCTGTTTTAAGAAATTTGTCTCATGAATATGAGGGGTGATCTGGCTGTGACATCTTTCACCCCATTGATCGCCAGAGTTGACTTGGCTGATCTGGCTGGCTAGGTGGGGTGTACCCTTCCTCCCCTTATTGCTCCATGTGCGTCCCTCTCGGAAGCTGTACACACGGTTGAGAGGGACAGTCTTCCCAGAATAGAGATGGACAGCTCTTCCAACCAGGGTATATGAGTAGCTGCGCTCCTCTGCTAGAACCTCCAAACAAGCTCTCAAGAAATTTGTCTGTTCATTTCTTTTTGTCAGTATGATTACTATGTGTCTTGGTATCATTCTGATTGAGTCATATTTGTTTGGTACTCTTTTATCCTCTCAAACTGCTCAGTTGTCTTCTGTCAGGGAATGCCGCTGGGGTCCCTGACAGTGCCGGAAGCGAAGTTCCCTTTTTTACCTCCGAAGTCAGTGGGGAATGGATGAAAACTCAGGAATCCAATGCAGTTTTAAAAGGCTTTACTCATCACAGGTTCAGGCATACAAGTCAGCAGTAGAAACAAACCTATGCTTAGGATTCCCTGCTAAAACCCCAGACACATGTAGGCCAAGATTGCTAAGGCCCTGTAAAGAGGAAACAAAGACAAGACTCCCAAGAAGGGTGTGAGCTCACAAAGAGAGAGCCCAGAGAGAGAGAGAGAGAGAGAGAGAGAGAGAGAGAGGAAGCAGGCTGGTTTTATACCCCTGCAACTCAGACCTCCCACTATTATGGGAAGCAGGAAGGGTCAAATGCCCTTAGGTAATTTCTCCCAGCACCTCATCTAGGCCCTTTTATATGCTAATGTTTTAAGCCAAGATCTGCCTGGAAATGCCTTTATAGGATAGAGAAGGGGGTTTCTGAGATGGCATGTCTCTGTACCAAAGACTACTAATGACAGTTAAATATTTCTCCAAGCCTTCACAAGAGTCTCGTCTACTTCATGGTAGTTTTGTATTTTAGTTGCCTTTGAGTTATCAGGGAGCCATGCTTGCTTGCTTGAAGGCAAACAGCATTTCTCTCTGGTCTAATTACTTAGAGATCCAACGTGGCCAGACAAATATGCTGGTAAGATCTAGCTAGTCCCATGATGATTGTGGCAGAATGAGAGAATATTTATACCAGCTAGTACAGATACACTTGATCACTTGATCACTTGAATCCCATTATTCATCGATTTGCTCGGAGTGGGCACCAGTAACATTTCCATTGAACCCTATCACGTGCCAATGTAGGCGCAATGGCATCTGGTTGATTCAGGAATATGAATGAAGAGCCTAAAATCGTTCCTTCAGGGTCTTGACAAGGAAGTCTGACCATCTTGTAGGTGGGCGGCCACGTGATTTTTGACATCCTGTGGGTTCCAGTCGGTAACGGCTCTAGTCCAGTGGTTGTCTCCAAACCGCATTACATGTCCAGCCCATCTGATTTTCGATGCCTTGGCAAACGAGACAGCATCCCAGATTCTGGAATAGCGACGGAGGTCAGAACTCTGGATTCCTTCTCTCACTTGAGTGAGGCATGATATTCCAAGCATAGCTCTTTCGATTCCTCTCTGGGAGACCCGAATAGCATTCTCATTCTGCTTTCCGTGGGGCCCAGGTCTCTGAGGCATATGTTAATGCAAGGAGAACAGTGGAGTCAAAGAGATGTGCCCGGAGCCAGAGGTTCTTTGTCCTTTTAGTTATTTCTTCTATGCCTTTGAAGGCATTCCATGCCGCTCTCTTCCTCCTGCACAGCTCAGGTTTTAGGTCATTCATCATGTTGAGTTCTCGACCTAGGTACACATAACTGCTGCATTCCAGAGATGTTTGCTCCATTGAGAGTGAATGGGACCTCTGTAACTAGTAATACATGGTCAGATAAACTGCCACATTTAGGCTACCCCCTTATCTAAGTGACCTGCAGGAGGCAATCCAGGACAGATGCAGAGACTCTTAGAAGAGTCGTGCAACAACTCCCCTGATTAGTTTACTATAAAAAATTGAAAATACAAAATATTTAGTAACATATAGAAAATTAAGATAAGAAAAAAACAATTCCTATTACAAAATGATAATATATGTTACTTTAGGATCCTAACTTGTTTTTGGACCCAAAGCAAAGGTTTGTGACAAAGTGCTTTTAGCTTTCTGATTATGACGAACCATAGTTTGCACTGTCCATAATTTGTGAGCCTATTTGCCATATTTTAAGTAAAGTCATGTGTTTGGAAAAGGTCTGAAGAACGGCTTTTGGAACAGCAATAACAGTGATCATAAGAATGAGTCTCGGAGCCAGTGATCAGGAACTCATTGAATTGTCAGGAACACTGGATCGGGTCTCAGGAACACTGGAACAAGAGTCTCGAGCACTGGAAGAGGTGTCTGGAACAGTGGTACAGGCATCTTGCAAGGCATCTTCAGCAAGGGAACACTGGCACTTGTAACTGTACCTGTAGCTTAATTTTAGGTGAGACAAAAACACTTTTCGAGATTAATCACAAATAAAGAATTTAAGACTTTGGCAGGAATTCAAGAACATGAAGAAACTTGAACACCTTGTAAAAAGGAAACATTAGGAAAACTTTTTTTGCAATTTATTAAATTTTTGTAGTGAGCACTGTTTTAGGAGTCTTGGAGTATTGAGCACTGTGGCGCAAGAGTTTACTGCGGTCCAATATCTTATCCTGTGAACAGAATTATTAGAAAAACCATTTTTCATTGATTTAGCAAGCTTTTTTTTGTAATGAGCACTCTGATCAGACTCTAAAGCCTCGAACATTATAGAAGGAATTTGCAGCAGCCAAGTTCTTTTTCTGTAAATATCTGGAACGAAAGCATTAAAAATTTTTTATCAGTTGTTAGCAGATTTTGATACTGAGCACTATACTTGGAGTTCTCCCTTTTTTTTTCTCTTTTAATTTTTTTTTTTTTTTTTTTTTTTTTTGGTCACACCCGGCAATGCTCAGGGGTTTCTCCTGGCTCTGTACTCAGGAACTACTCCTGGCAGTGCTCGGGGGACCATATGGGACTCCGGGGGATCGAACCCGGGCCGGCACAGGCCGGCCGGCGTGCAAGACAAGCCCCTACCCGCTGGGCTATCACTCCAGCCCTTTTTTTTTTTTTAAATTTTTTTTAAAATTTTTTTTTTATCCTGTAAACATAACACTAGAAAACTTATTAATTTCTAAAACCTTGACACTGAACAACATATATGGCAGTCTACTTTTTTCAAAACCTTAAAAAACTTCTTCATTAGTCATTCCTATATTTAAAAGCCTTAGAGAATTTTTTACAAAATGCCTTCTCCTTGAGGGTTATTCAGGTACTTTCACCTTTAAACATTTCAAAGCAGCAAAGAAACATTAAGACACTTACACATTAACACTTAGAAAATGGAGATATTTTTTATGGTACCTATTTTTTGGGGGTCATTTAGATGCTTTTACCTTTTAAACTCACTCCAAGGCAGTTTAAACCTTTTTTTTTTTAAGAAAGAAAGGGGTTATCTCCAGCTTAAGTATCAACAGGCTGCAATGCAAGGTTATTTTTATTAAAGATTAACCAAGATCAACAGGCTGCAAAGCAAAATTATTATTATTAAAGATGGACCATGTTCAACAGGCTGCAAAGCAACATTATCATTATTAAAATATGAACCGATCTGGGATGTTTGAACAGCAGTTTGAAATTTAAAATTAAGACTTTTATACTGAAAGAAATTAGGTGTTTCTAAACCTGTATTGAAAGAAATTAGGCATTTTTAGACCTGCTATCCATTTATAATTAATTTTTACTTAGGTGTATTTACCGTTTTTTTGAGTTTGCATCGGTGTTTTCCAGAGGCTTTCCTTGAGACAAATTTAAAGCGAATAATGTTAAAGATACCTGTTTTTTTGTGGCTTTAATAACCGAATTTTGAAAGTTTTTTGAGCACATTTAACACTTCGTCATTAGCCATAACATTTGCCATAAATCATTTGCCAAAACCATCCATTTGCCAGAAGTCGTTTGCCATAAATATCCAATCACATCCAGATAGTGGAGAAGTTGTCAGCTATTATTTGTCTCACCACTTTTTCTTCCCTTTTAATTTTTCTTCACTTTCTGAGAATTCTATCACTTGTCACTTGTATCACTTGTCTTCCCATTGTTCGTCGATTTGCTGAAGTGGGCACCAGTAACATCTCCATATGTTCTGTCACAGCAAGTGTAGCCCAAGGGCATCTGCTTTCTCCAGAGACAAGAAGAGCCTCAAACCATTCCTTCAGCTCATGGAAATGAGGTCCATAATTATTACTGTTTTTTTGGCATATCAAATAAAACAGGGGTAGCCTGCCAGGGTTTGCCATGTAGGTGGTTTACTCTCAGTAGAAGGCTCTCCATCTTGAGCATTTACTGATGAAACTTAAAGGGAAAGATCAGGTTTTCTCTTGGGTGGAGTTCTGAGGAACTGTGGAGTCTGCATGTTGAGAATGACTGACCGCGTCATGTGTGGGTTGCTCTGGCTTCTTGCTACGCTTACTGGGATGACGGGTATCAGATAGCACCTGCCTAGAAATGTGTACAGTGTATAAATGTGAAAGATCCTGGGAAGGACCTGATCCTAAAATCTAGTATTATCTAAGACTGTCAGCTCCATGGCTTGCTTCCATGTGGGCCTAGCAGCGCAGCTGTGGGTCTGGAGTGGATGGGTCTTGATCTATTCCAGGGTTGCCAATGGAGCTGTGGGTCTGGTGTGGGTCTCTCTTCCAGGATAGCTGGCATGGAGGTGTAGGAAAAGGGAGGAGGGAGCCCAAATCTCCACTCCAAGTACTACCAGCATGGCCCCTCCCCCACACATGTGAGCAGACCCTTGGGCAATGTTGGACTCGGCCAGGGGTTGGCATAGCCCCCTTATTGGGAGGTCAGCTCCATGAGTTGCTTCCATAGAAGCAACCCATGATAATTCTATAATTCAAAAATTATTCTTGCTGTTTTGTTTATTCCATTCTTTTTGTTTTAATTTTCCTTTTCAACTTCTTATCAATCATAGCCTATATTTTGTCTTCAAATTCTTCTAAAAGGTAGTCAGTCCACTGCATAATCTATTACTTGCTAGTGCTTTCTAGTGAGTTATTTATCTCTTTCTTTCCATTTGTATGGAATATCTCATCTTCTAAAATTTTTTCTTTGAGTTGGTTGAATTTATCATCTACTGATTGGTTCATTTTACTGGTAAGTACTTGTTTCCTCCCTGTTGCCAGTGAAGTGAGCTCTTGATTTTAGGTATTCATTAACAAGGTTGAAGCATTTTGTTGGGCTTGGAAGCTTGCTTTGGTTTCTATCCCTATCTGTTTCTTTATCCGAGTTCCTTAGATTCATCATTGCTCTTTGAGGGCATTAATGGTGGAGGGTTAGGTTCCCAATTACCTGAGAACAGATCTGGTAAGCTGTTAATACCAGCTGGCTACCAATAATACATCTACTCTTCTTGTTATTTTTCTTACCATGCACTATTGCTGTGTAAGCCCCCCCCCAAATCGCCACAAAAAAAAGGTCAGTTACTTGCTAAGTTAACTGACATGTAAGTCAGTGTTGAGCCTGTGAAATATAAATGTCCTTCTACACCATAAGATATATATCACGAACACAAGCTATATATAATGACATTTTTTCACTCTGACTTGCTAGCTTCTGCAAGGTTTAGGGGTTAGTGATTAGGAGTGGGAAACAAAGTGGGGCCAAGTGCTTTTCAAATAGGTGGTGTTTGGTAGTGCAAGGCTGCAGGATTGAGTCACAGGGCTTCCCTTTGTGTGGGTGTCTGTGCTTGCAGGGATGTAGAAGGTACAATTTCAGGTCAGCAGTGCACACAGCTGAGTTAGAGTAACTCAAACTGAAGTGAATGCCTAACATAGGGTCAGCTTCCAGCAGTACATGGCTACAGGATTGATTGGGTCCCAGTGCCTCTATTTGTGTGTGTGGGTTCTCAGGTTTTCAGGAAGGGGATGGTGCAGGTCTGGGTCCACGGTGCATGCACCTCAGTTAGAGTTTAGTGTACTTAAAACTAAAGACAGTGCAGATGATATTTATGCTGTAGTTTTTGGCACTGTTCACAATAACCAGAATCTGGAAACATGCGTGCCTGAGAACAGATGATTGTTTAAATAAACTATGGTGCACCCACACACTGGAATACTATGAAGCTGTTAGGAAAAGTGAAGTTATTACATTTGCTTATAAATTGATGCAGTTGGAGAGTATCATGCTGAGTGAAATGAATCAGAATTGGTAGGATAGGCATAGAAATATTACATTCATTTGTGGGATATAAAAACATAATATGATACTAATACCTAAGGACATTAGAAACAAGGGCCATGAAAATTGTTTTACTGATGTAAATCCACCTCCTACCTTCACTGCTGGGGGAAGACGGCAGCTCGGTTAGAGAAGGGACCTATGTGACAAAGATAGTTGGAAAGGATCACTCTGGATAAGAACTGAGTGCTACTAGAACTCACTATTGAGTATTCACATAGAGACATCATACATCATTAGTATCTGTAGGGCAAGTCACAAAGAATAACAGAAGAGAGAGAGAAATACAGGGACAGAGACAAAGAGATAGAGAAGTAAAATGTACCTGCAATAGGGGCAGGCAGGGTTTGGGTGGTGGGGGCGTGTTTGGGATATGGGTGGTGGGAATTTGGCACTGGTGGAGGGATGGGTGCTGGAACATTGTTTGGCAGAGACCCAATTATGAACATCCTTGTAATTGTATATTTCACATGGTATAATAATTTTTTTTTAAAAAAACTGTGTGCTGGAGCCGGAGTGATAGCCCAGCTGGTACGGCGTTTGCCTTGCACGTGGCCGGTCTGTGCCAGCCCAGGTTCAATCCCTGGCATCCCATATGGTCCTCTGAGCACCACCAGGAGTAATTCCTGAGTGCAGAGCCAGAAGTAACCCCTGAGCATTGCCGGGTGTGACCCAAAAAGCAAAAAAAAAAAAAACTGAGTGCTGAAAGTAGGAAAATGAACAAACATGATAATCTCTCAGTATTTGCACTGTGAACCATAATGTCCTAAAGGAGAGAAAAAGACATAAAGAAGGAAAGTACCTGCCATAGAGAGGCTGCAGGGCAGAGGGCCAGGAGGGAAACTGGTGAGAAATTGTTGGTTGGAAATATACGCTGGTGGAGGGATGGGTGTTGGAACTCTGTATGACTAAAATGTGACCAGAAACAGCTTTATAACTCTCTAACGTGATTAAATTAAAAAAAAAAAACTAGGCCATTGCAATCTCACTCCAGCCATAGATCAGATACACATCTAAAAATCTCCAAGAGAACCAACAAACTGCAGACATGATACAGACCCATCCATCAGCAATAGGCTGTAAATGGAGCGATCTGGAGGTCAGATGGGCCAGGGGATGGGCCCGTCTCAACAAAGCCCCAATGTTGCAGTACACTGCTGCCCAGAGCATCTGGCCTGGAGTTGCCTCCTACAGGCCACTTTGTAGACATGAGGATGATAGTTTGAATGTGACAGTTCATCTCACTATGTATTCTATACTGGCTGGTATAAATATTCTCTCATGCTGCCACAATCATAGTGGGACTAGCTAGATCTTACTGGTATATTTGCCTGGCCACATTGAATCTCTAAGTAATTAGACCAGAGAGAAATGCTGTTTGCCTCCAAGCAAGCAAGCATGGCTTTCTAATAAGCTAAGGCTAATATACAGAACAACCATGAAGTAAAGATGAAACTCTTGTGAAGGCTTGGAGAAATATATAACTGGCTATGAAATATTTTTTTATATAGATGGATGCCTTTGTACTCTGAGATACAATTTATCTCAGAAGCCCCTCCTCCACTCAGCCCTGCAGGGACTACTTCCAAGGCAGATCTTGGATGGGCAACATTAACATCTCAAAGGCCCTAGGTGAGGTCCTAGGATAAACTACCTGAGATAATTTGACCCTGACTGCATTCCCTTGGAGTACGTGGTCCGTGTTGCAGGGATATAAAAACTGTAGCCTGCTTTCTTTCTCTCTCTCTTTTGGAGCTCTCTTCTTTTTTTTAAACATTTTATTATACTACGGTGAGATATACAATTACAACGTTGTTCATGTTTGGAGGTTTCGGTCCACACAGTGTTCCAGCACCCCGCCCTCCACCAGTGCCCATCACCCACCACCCATGTCCCCAGTTCCCTCCCCCGCCCTCCTAAATGGCAGGTTCTTTATCTCCTCTCTCTCTCCCTCTCTCTCTTCTTCCTTCTCCTACACATTGTGGGTTGCACTACATACACTTAGAAGCCATCATTTGCATTTTTTTTGCCTGTATTTAATGCTCAGTTCTATGTTGGTATCAGACCCTTTGACATTCATTCACACATGTTCCCTTCTCTATCTTACCTAACCTCTGACTCCCACGCTTGTGGTAATTTCCACTTTTGAAAAGATCACCTGGTGTATTTATGTCATGCAAATAAATGCAGTCATTCTATGTCTCTCTCTTTCCTTCTGACTAATTTCACTCAACATGATTTTCCATGTCCATCCATTTATAGGCAAATTTCATAATTTCATTTTTTCCTAACAGCTGCATAGTATTGCATTGTGTAGATGTACCACAGTTTCTTTATCCAGTCATCAGTTCTCGGGCATACTGGTTGTTTCCAGGTTCTGGCTATTGTGAATAGTGCTGCTATGAAAATAAAAGTGTGGATTGTTTCCGCTGTGTGTTTTTGGCTTCCCAGGGTATATTTCCCAGGAGTGGTATGCCTCTTCCACCTCTCCTCTCTCTGTTCTTCCTGGGTGGCTTTAACACATAGTGACATCCATCTTGGCCTACCCGTGGTCAGGGTCCAGCCAGGAACCCTAAGTTTGGGGTTAACAAGTTGCTGATGTATGCTAGACCTGTGAAAGTAAAGTCTCATAAAACTTTGCTGGATTCTTGTGTCTCTTTTCAGTCTGCCGGCCTTTGGTCCCCTGGGGCAGAAGGAGACTCCTACACCTTGCTCCCAAACTTTGTCGGGTGCCCACCATAGTACCCCCAACATCCCAACAGCCAGAGAGCACCACTTGCAATTGCAGCTACTTCCATGCTGGACTGCACTGCTTGAAAGAGCCCCCATCCACGAGTTTTTCAAACTCAGGTATGCAGGTAACCTGCGGTTGATTCCCACAGACCTTCTTGGAGTTGGGACTCAGATTTCTTCCCCAAATCCTGCCTGCCAGGTAACATGGCCACACCCAGAACTTTTCCCCAGGCTATTTGCAACCTCACTCCAGCCATGGATCAAGCGAACCAACAAACTGCAGACATGATACTGGTTGCATGACTTTTCAAAACATAAAAGTGTGTAGGCACAATTTTTACTCTGTAAGAACATAGCAGTAATTTCTTACACAGGGGAACCAGATGGCCTAATGGGTTCAAGATGAGATTTAATGAGCCCTATTAACCTTTTCTAAGAATATGTTTTGACCATATTTAGCAAAATTTGCTCTAACACAGTAAGTTAGATTATTCAGTATAGGCCCAGGATAGGTCTAAACAGTAGTTTGGAACAAATTCGCATATATATAAAAAACACTGACTTTATCAATAGGATAAAGTCAAAGACTTTATCAAAGGAAAAGCTTATGACTTTATCAATACCATTATTATTTATACATTGCAGTAATTGATACAATTAACGCAGGCTAGGAGATCAGGCATGGGGGGTCGGTTGTTGGGTAGGAAAGTGAGGTCTTTGGTTGTGGTGGTGGGGGGCACACTGGAGATTGGAGTGATGTTGAATGATGAATGCTGTAACAACTGTACTGTGAAAAACTATACTTTGTAAATCACGGTATTCAAACAAAGAGAAAATTAAAAAAAAAGAAATTAAACATTGTTTCATACTATTACAAAAATAAAACAGACACCCCGCCCAGACAGATGCTCAGAGGCTGCAAAACCTCAAACACCACAACCATAGCCATTTTCAAGGTCAGGACTCCACCAGCTCGTCAGAGACCCACCCAAGAGAGAAAGAGTTCAAGCCCAGGTATGCGGGACTCAGAGGCCAAATTCACCAGGTTTCTTTGGAGCTGGTGCTGGGGCCCCCTTAACCCACCCCGGTCCCATCGGGAGGTCCCGTGAGCCCACCTAGGACTGCTGCTAGAGCTGTCTGCTCAGATCCAGAGACACAGAAGCAGAGTGGAACTGCTGTCAGCTCTCCCCATGGCTCACGCTGCTTAGCAGCTGTGTGATATCTCCAAACCTGGTATAATTATCTAAAAGGTATTCTATCACATTTAATAGAATTAAGTATGGAGAATACAACCTCAAGTGTGAGGTCACGATGTGTGATCTGTGGAGACATATAGATAATTTCCTATACAGTGGGCTCAAATGGCACAATGAAGATTTAAGAATACCCATTGACTTTTTGTCTAAGATCCACATTAATCGACTGTATTTAGAGAATTAGCTCCAACAAGCAATCTAGAATAGATTATTCAGTGTAGGCGTAGGGACAAGCTCAAAAAGAGGTGGAGATAAATGTGAAAATAAGTGTTGTCCGTAGGTGCAGTGGCAGTGGGTCTGGGGGTTGACAGTTGAAAACCACTGCATTCTAGAAATTCAGAATGTGATATTCAAAAACAGAAATTGGCCAGACTCCCACATAACAACTCAGAAAAAAATTGTCATGACTTTATCAATACCATTCCTTTATATGGACTTTATGGTCAATATAATTAGTATGGGCTAAGGGAGCAGACATGGGGATAAAGGTGGGTGTGAAATGAGAATCTTTGGTGGTAGTGGGGGCACGGTGGTGGTGGGATTGGTGTTGAACGATGAATTTTCTAACAACTGTATTGTGAAAAACTTTGTACTTTGTAAATCACAGTGTTTAAATAAATGAAGGGAAAATGAAATAAAAAGAAATGAATCCAGTGCCTGTCAAACCAGTGTAGTTGAAGCTGTACATGGCTCACTTTTAGCTCATATTAATAGAACTAAAATGTTTACTGTTTTTTGGCAAGTTTTTTATATTGTCCTCATTTTATTGAGGTATGGTGATTTATATTTCTCTGAATTATATTTCATGTATTAATCATGCCAACACTATATCCACCACCAGAATTCCAGTTTCCTTCCACTATTGTTGTAAGGACATCACTCTTCCTATTAAACTCTCTCTTAGGCACAACTCTTAGCTTCTGTATAGGCATGGATACATTTCATAATTATTTTTATGCATCATTTAAAATTCCATAGTATTTCTTGAGCTCTGAAAAATATCCTGACTATATTTATGTGTTAGGCCCTTCGAGGTGTTGCAGGTGTGGCTGCAGTTCCCGGCTGCATCAGCAGGTGGCAGACAGAGGAGGGAGACTTGTCTACACCCAGGGCTCTGCCCTGTGAGTCCTGGATGGTTGATGGTCTGACACAGAAAAAAACTGGGCCCACTGAGATGAACCCAGAGCCACAGCAGATCCTGGCAAGCTATGCATGGTATATTCGTTATGCCAAAAACAGTAACAAAATGGACCTCATTCCCAATGAATGGAGGTGTTACTGGCACCTACTTGAGCAAATCTATGTGCAACAGAAAGACAAGGGACAAGTGACAAGTGATATTTATATGTGGCAATTGACCAAGTTGATTTTATTTCACAGATTAGATTGCTTTTTATCAACTAATAACATGCAATCAATAGAAGTAGATGGTATTACTTTAGCTGAGGGTACAATAATACTTTTAAATGTAGTGCGGGGCACAAGGGAGAAAATTTCCCTACCCCTCTGGGACCAATTTTAAGTCTGTCAAGAAAACAAATAAACATAATATTGATCACTTTGTGAAAAGAACACTTTTAATTACATGCTAATGGAGATTTTATGTGGATATAAATTCCAGAGTGAATGTGATAGGGGTATATGCATCAAGCAGAAAAGAATCATTTCACATGACAAGGTAATGGTAGTTCATAATGCTAGAGAACTTACCAGGTCTGCCTATTGGTGAGTGTTGAACAAATACACACAACCAAGGCAGGATTAAGTAAAAGTGAAAATACATACTGTATAATTGAGATGCTAAAAAGTACTGTCTCCTCAAACTTAAAAAATCTGGGACAATAGATTATGTTTTATTATTACTTGACTATTACACTGATTGGATAGTTTCCTCCTGTGTCATTATATTTGCCTTTTATACATATGAGGATCAATATTTTCTACAATGGTATTTCAGAAAGTGGAGGTGGGTATAAATATTTTGAGTTCTTGTAAACATTGGTTAACTACATGGAGTTCTGCATATGTTTTGAATGTGGATATTTGCCCTTCGGTAGAACTATTTGGTAGCAGAATACTATTTCTGGTGCAGTGCAATATAAATTGTTTAATAATTACAATGGCAGAGTTGCAAATGGTAGCCCAAACTTACTGGTAGATTTCACCTTTCTGACAATATGTACAAAACCTGATATTCTAAGTATTTACCCTGCCTTAGGAGGGTTTCTATGTTACATATCATAAATACATTTTAGAGATAAATTGCAGCAAAATACTTGCCTTTCCTTAAACTAATCCTAACAGCTTATCTTGAAGTACAGGACATTGATTAGCCTAAACTTCACATGCAT
>JAJIBD010035782.1:0-37699 GCA_021461705.1 Cryptotis parvus
CCGTCTTGAGCACTGTCAGTGTGGCCTTAGGTTTGATCCCGCAGCCCGTCTTGAGCACTGTCAGTGTGGCCTTAGGTTTGATCCCGCATCCCAGTCTTGAGCACTGTCAGTGTGGCCCAAAACAAGTCAAGCCCACAGTCAAACAGCATCAAAGAACATAAAAGCAATTAATGATCAGGCTCAAGAAAATAAAAAACAGGCTTGGGGGTTTCACTGTCTTCCGTTGTTCAGCGATTTGCTCAAGCGGGGCGCCAGTAGCGTCTCCATTCATTGGGAATGAGGTCCATTTTTGCTACTGATTGTGTTATACTCGAATACACCACGGGCAGCTCGTCAGGCTCTGCTGTGCTTGGGAGTTTATATGTAATAAATAGAAAACTATGAAAATGTCTTTGGTAACAGAATTTCAATAATGAAAAATGAAAATCATGAGAAATTTGTGCTCACATGTTTCTGAAATACTGATACAGCCCAAGCCTTTTTAATTTTTCCTTTTTTGGGTCACACCCGGCGATGATCAGGAGTTACTCTGCCCTGTTGAGGCAGAGCAATAACTGAGGGGAGAGCATTTGCCTTGCACAGGGCCCACCGGGTTCGATCCCGGCATCCCATATGGTGCCCAGGCTCCACCAGGAGTAATTCCTGAGTGCAGAGCCAGGGTAACCCCTGAGAATTGCGGTGTGACTCAACAAAACAGAAAAAACAATCTTTATGGCTTCCCAGATGATGGAGCGACTAAGAAAAATTAGAACCACCAAAGAACACGGAACTCAGCCATGGCGAATGACTGGAACCTTCCACATATGACGAAGGCCGTGAAGTCAGCTACCCTATCCGCTCAGAGCTGAGCCGACTAGTTCCCGCATGACAGAGGCCTGGAGTCACCTAACCCTATCCCGCGCTAGCCGGGCAAACTAGTTCCCGTATGACAGAGGCCTGGAGTCACCTAACCCTATCTGCGCTAGCGCGGCAAACTAGTTCCCGTATATGACAGAGACCGTGAAGTCACCTAACCCTATCTGTGCAAAGCCGGGCAGACTAGTTCCCGTATGACAGAGGCCTGGAGTCACCTAACCTATCCACGCTAGCCGGGCAGACAAGTTCCCGTATGACCAGAGGCCTGGAGTCACCTAACCTATCGCTAGCCGGGCAGACTAGTTCCGCATGACAGAGGCCTGGAGTCACTAACCCTATCCGCTCTAGCCGGGCGAGACTAGTTCCCGCATGACAGGACCTGGAGTCACATAGCACTATCCGCGCTACCGGGCAGACTAGTTCCCGCATGACAGAGGCCGGAGTCACCTAACACTATCCGCGCTAGCCGGGCCGACTAGTTCCCGCATGACAGAGACCTGGAGTCACCTAACACTATCGCGCTAGCCGGGCAGACTAGTTCCCGTATGAGAGAGGCCTGGAGTCACCTAACCCTATCCCGCTAGCTGGGCAGACTAGTTCCAGCATGACAGAGGCCTGGAGTCACCTAACCCTATCCGCTAGCTGGGCAGACTAGTTCCCGCATGACAGAGGCCTGGAGTCACCTAACCTATCCGCTAGCCGAGCAAACTAGTTCCAGTATGACAGAGGCCTGGAGTCACCTAACCCTATCCACGCTAGCCGGGCAGACTAGTTCCGTATGACAGAGGCCTGGAGTCACATAACCATATCCGCTAGCTGGGCAGACTAGTTCCCGCATGACAGAGGCCAGGAGTCACCTAACCCTATCCGCACTAGCGGGGCAGACTAGTTCCCGCATGACAGAGGCCTGGAGTCACCTAACCCTATCCGCTAGCCGAGCAAACTAGTTCCGTATGACAGAGGCCTGGAGTCACCTAACCCTATCCCGCTAGCCGGGCAGACTAGTTCCCGCATGACAGAGGCCTGGAGTCACCTAACCCTATCCACGCTAGCCGGGCAGACTAGTTCCCGTATGACAGAGGCCGGGAGTCACTTAACCCCTATCCGTGCTAGCCGGGCAGACTAGTTCCCGTATGACAGAGGCCTGGAGTCACCTAACCCTATCCCAGCTAGCCGGGCAAACTAGTTCCCGTATGACAGAGGCCTAGAGTCACCTAACCCTATCCACGCTAGCCGGGCAGACTAGTTCCCGTATGACAGAGGCCTGGAGTCACCTAACCCTATCCACGCTAGCCGGGCAGACTAGTTCCCGCATGACAGAGGCCTGGAGTCACCTAACCTATCAGCTAGCCGGGCAGACTAGTTCCCGTATGACAGAGGCCTGGAGTCACCAAACCCTATCCGCTAGCCGGGCAGACTAGTTCCAGCATGACAGAGGGCCTGGAGTCACCTAACCCTATCCGCGCTAGACGGGCAGACTAGTTCCCGCATGACAGAGGCCTGGAGTCACCCTAACCCTATCCGCTGTAGCTGGGCAGACTAGTTCCCATGACAGAGGCCAGGAGTCACCTAACCTATCCGCGCTAGCCGAGGCAGACTAGTTCCGCATGACAGAGGCCTGGAGTCACCTAACCCTATCCGCTAGCCGGGCAAACTAGTCCCCGTATGACAGAGGCCTAGAGTCACCTAACCCTATCCCGCGCTAGCCGGGCAGACTAGTTCCTGTATGACAGAGGCAAGGAGTCACCTAACCATATACGCTAGCCGAGCAGACTAGTTCCCGCATGACAGAGGCCTGGAGTCACCTAACCTATCCGCTAGCCGAGCAAACTAGTTCCTGTATGACAGAGGCCTGGAGTCACCTAACCCTATCCGCTGGCGAGCAAACTAGTTCCGTATGACAGAGGCCTGGAGTCACATAACCATATCCGGCTAGCTGGGCAGACTAGTTCCCGCATGACAGAGCCAGGAGTCACCTAACCTATCCGCGCTTGCGCGGCAGACTAGTTCCGCATGACAGAGGCCTGGAATCACCTAACCTATCCGCGCTAGCCGGGCAAACTAGTTCCGTATGACAGAGGCCTGGAGTCACCTAACCCTATCCACGCTAGCCGGGCAGACTAGTTCCCGCATGACAGAGGCCTAGAGTCACCTAACCCTATCCGCTAGCCGGGCAGACTAGTTCCGTACGACAGAGGCCGGAGTCACTTAACCCTATCCGTGCTAGCCGGGCAGACTAGGTCCCGCATG
This sequence comes from Cryptotis parvus, assembly GCA_021461705.1. Classification (NCBI taxonomy): domain Eukaryota; kingdom Metazoa; phylum Chordata; class Mammalia; order Eulipotyphla; family Soricidae; genus Cryptotis; species Cryptotis parvus. The sequence continues at coordinate 3,106 of JAJIBD010035782.1, forward strand.
ACAGAGGCCTGTAGTCACCTAACCCTATCCGCGCTAGCCGGGCAGACTAGTTCCGTATGACAGAGGCCTGGAGTCACTAACCCTATCCACGCTAGCCGGGCAGACTAGTTCCCATATGACAGAGGCCTGGAGTCACCTAACCCTATCCCACGCTAGCCGGGCAGACTAGTTCCCGTTTATGACAGAGGCCTGGAGTCACCTAACCTATCCGCGCTAGCTGGGGCAGACTAGTTCCGTATGACAGAGGCCGGGAGTCACCTAACCTATCCCGCTAGCCGGGCAGACTAGTTTTTGTATGACAGAGGCCTGGAGTCACCTAACCCTATCTGCGCAGGCCAGGCAGACTAGTTCCCGTGACAGAGGCCTGGAATCACCTAACCCTATCCGCGCAGGTGGGGCAGACTAGTTACCGTATGACAGAGAGGCCTGGAGTCACCTAACACTATCCGCGCAGGCCGGGCAGACTAGTTCCGCATGACAGAGGCCTGAGTCACCTAACCCTATCCGCGCAGGCTGGGCAGACTAGTTCCGCATGACAGAGGCCTGGAGTCACCTAACCCTATCCGCTCTAGCCGGGCAGACTAGTTCCCGCATGACAGAGGCCTGGAGTCACTAAATATTCCGCTAGCCGGAAGACTAGTTCCCACATGACAGAGGCCTGTAGTCACCTAACCCTATTCGCTAGCGGGGCAGACTAGTTCCGTATGACAGAGGCCTGGAGTCACTAATCCTATTCCGCTAGCCGGGAAGACTAGTTCCCGCATGACAGAGGCCTGGAGTCACCTAACCCTATCCGCGCTAGCCGGGCAGACTAGTTCCGCATGACAGAGACCTGGAGTCACCTAACCCTATCCACGCTAGCCGGGCAGACTAGTTCCTGTATGACAGAGGCCTGGAGTCACCTAACCCTATCCGCGCTAGCCGAGGCAGACTAGTTCCCGCATGACAGAGGCCTGGAGTCACTAAATATTGCCGCTAGCCGGGAAGACTAGTTCCCCACATGACAGAGGCCTGTAGTCACCTAACCCTATTCAGCTAGCCGAGGCAGACTAGTTCCCGTATGACAGAGGCCTGGAGTCACCTAACCCTATTCCCGCTAGCCGGGAAGACTAGTTCCGCATGACAGAGGCCTGGAGTCACCTAACCCTATCGGCTAGCCGGGCAGACTAGTTCCGCATGACAGAGACCTGGAGTCACCTAACCCTATCCACGCTAGCCGGGCAGACTAGTTCCTGTATGACAGAGGCCTGGAGTCACCTAACCCTATCCGCGCTAGCCGGGCAGACTAGGTCCCGCATGACAGAGGCCTGGAGTCACCTAACCCTATCTGCTCTATCCGGGCAGACTAGTTCCCGTATATGACAGAGACCTGGAGTCACCTAACCCTATCCACGCTAGCCGGGCAGACTAGTTCCCGCATGACAGAGGCCTGGAGTCACCTAACCCTATCCGCGCTAGCCGGGCAGACTAGTTCCCATATATGACAGAGACCTGGAGTCACCTAACCCTATCGCGCTAGCCGGGCAGACTAGTTCCTGTATGACAGAGACCTGGAGTCACCTAACCCTATCCGCGCTAGCTGGGCAAACTAGTTCGCGCATATGACAGAGGGTTGGAGTCACCTAACCCTATCTGTGCAAAGCCGGGCAGACTAGTTCCCGCATGACAGAGGCCTGGAGTCACCTAACCCTATCCGCTCTAGCCGGGCAGACTAGTTCCCGCATGACAGAGACCTGGAGTCACATAACACTATCCGCGCTACCCGGGCAGACTAGTTCCCGCATGACAGAGGCCGGAGTCACCTAACACTATCCGCGCTAGCCGGGCCGACTAGTTCCCGCATGACAGAGGCCTGGAGTCACCTAACACTATCCGCGCTAGCCGGGCAGACTAGTTCCCGTATGACAGAGGCCTGGAGTCACCTAACCCTATCTGCGCTAGCTGGGCAGACTAGTTCCAGCATGACAGAGGCCTGGAGTCACCTAACCCTATCCGGCTAGACGGACAGACTAGTTCCCGCATGACAGAGGCCTGGAGTCACCTAACCCTATCCACGCTAGCTGGGCAGACTAGTTCCCGCATGACAGAGGCCTGGAGGTCACCTAACCCTATCCGCGCTAGCCGGGCAAACTAGTTCCCGTATGACAGAGGCCTGGAGTCACCTAACCCTATCCACGCTAGCCGGGCAGACTAGTTCCCGTATGACAGAGGCCTGGAGTCACATAACCATATCCGGCGCTAGCTGGGCAGACTAGTTCCCGCATGACAGAGGCCAGAGTCACCTAACCCTATCCGCTTAGCGGGCAGACTAGTTCCCGCATGACAGAGGCCTGGAGTCACCTAACCCTATCCGCGCTAGCCAGGCAAACTAGTTCCCGTATGACCAGAGGCCTGGAGTCACCTAACCCCTATCCACGCTAGCCGGGCAGACTAGTTCCCGCATGACAGAGGCCTGGAGTCACCTAACCCTATCCACGCTAGCCGGGCAGACTAGTTCCCGTATGACAGAGGCCGGGAGTCACTTAACCCTATCCGTGCTAGCCGGGCAGACTAGTTCCCGTATGACAGAGGCCTGGAGTCACCTAACCTATCCGCGCTAGCCGGGCAAACTAGTTCCCGTATGACAGAGGCCTGGAGTCACCTAACCCTATCCACGCTTAGCCGGGCAGACTAGTTCCCGTATGACAGAGGCCTGGAGTCACCTAACCCTATCCACGCTAGCCGGGCAGACTAGTTCCCGCATGACAGAGGCCTGGAGTAACCTAACCCTATCAACGCTAGCCGGGCAGACTAGTTCCCGTATGACAGAGGCCTGGAGTCACCAAACCCTATCCACGCTAGCCGGGCAGACTAGTTCCAGCATGACAGAGGCCTGGAGTCACTAACCCTATCCGCGCTAGACGGGCAGACTAGTTCCCCGCATGACAGAGGCCTGGAGTCACCTAACCCTATCCGCGCTAGCTGGGCAGACTAGTTCCCGCATGACAGAGGCCAGGAGTCACCTAACCCTATCCGCGCTGGCGGGGCAGACTAGTTCCCGCATGACAGAGGCCTGGAGTCACCTAACCCTAACCACGCTAGCCGGGCAGACTAGTTCCCGTATGACAGAGGCCTGGAGTCACCTAACCCTATCCACGCTAGCCGGGCAGACTAGTTCCTGTATGACAGAGGCAAGGAGTCACCTAACCATATAGGCGCTAGCCGGCAGACTAGTTCCCGCATGACCAGAGGCCTGGAGTCACCTAACCCTATCCCGCTAGCCGGGCAAACTAGTTCCCGTATGACAGAGGCCTGGAGTCACCTAACCCTATCCGGCGCTAGCCGGGCAAACTAGTTCCCGTATGACAGAGGCCTGGAGTCACATAACCATATCCGCTAGCTGGGCAGACTAGTTCCCGCATGACAGAGGCCAGGAGTCACCTAACCTATCCGCGCTAGCCGGGCAGACTAGTTCCCGCATGACAGAGGCCTGGAGTCACCTAACCCTATCCGGCGCTTAGCCGGGCAAACTAGTTCCCGTATGACAGAGGCCTGGAGTCACCTAACCCTATCTGCGCTAGCCGGGGCAAACTAGTTCCGTATATGACAGAGACCGTGGAAGTCACCTAACCCTATCTGTGCAAAGCCGAGCAGACTAGTTCCCGTATGACAGAGGCCTGGAGTCACCTAACCCTATCCACGCCAAGCCGGGCAGACAAGTTCCCGTATGACAGAGGCCTGGAGTCACCTAACCCTATCCGCGCTAGCCGGGCAGACTAGTTCCCGCATGACAGAGGCCTGGAGTCACCTAACCCTATCCGCTCTAGCCGGGCAGACTAGTTCCCGCATGACAGAGACCTGGAGTCACATAACACTATCCGCGCTACCGGGCAGACTAGTTCCCGCATGACAGAGGCCGGAGTCACCTAACACTATCCGCGCTAGCCGGGCCGACTAGTTCCCGCATGACAGAGGCCTGGAGTCACCTAACACTATCCGCGCTAGCCGGGCAGACTAGTTCCCGTATGACAGAGGCCTGGAGTCACCTAACCCTATCCGCGCTAGCTGGGCAGACTAGTTCCAGCATGACAGAGGCCTGGAGTCACCTAACCCTATCCACGCTAGCTGGGCAGACTAGTTCCCGCATGACAGAGGCCTGGAGTCACATAACACTATCCGCTACCGGGCAGACTAGTTCCCGCATGACAGAGGCCGGGGTCACCTAACACTATCCGCGCTAGCCGGGCCGACTAGTTCCCCCGCATGACAGAGGCCTGGAGGTCACCTAACACTATCCGCTAGCCGGGCAGACTAGTTCCGTATGAGAGAGGCCTGGAGTCACCTAACCCTATCCGCGCTAGCTGGGCAGACTAGTTCCAGCATGACAGAGGCCTGGAGTCACCTAACCCTATCCACGCTAGCTGGGCAGACTAGTTCCGCATGACAGAGGCCTGGAGTCACCTAACCCTATCGCGCTAGCCGGGCAAACTAGTTCCCGTATGACAGAGGCCTGGAGTCACCTAACCTATCCACGCTAGCCGGGCAGACTAGTTCCGTATGACAGAGGCCTGGAGTCACATAACCATATCCGCTAGCTGGGCAGACTAGTTCCCGCATGACAGAGGCCAGGAGTCACCTAACCCTATCCGCACTAGCCGGGGCAGACTAGTTCCCGCATGACAGAGGCCTGGAGTCACCTAACCCTATCCGCGCTAGCCGGGCAAACTAGTTCCCGTATGACAGAGGCCTGGAGTCACCTAACCCTATCCACGCTAGCCGGGCAGACTAGTTCCCGCATGACAGAGGCCTGGAGTCACCTAACCCTATCCACGCTAGCCGGGCAGACTAGTTCCGTATGACAGAGGCCGGGAGTCACTTAACCCTATCCGTGCTAGCCGGGCAGACTAGTTCCGTATGACAGAGGCCTGGAGTCACCTAACCCTATCCACGCTAGCCGGGCAAACTAGTTCCCGTATGACAGAGGCCTGGAGTCACCTAACCCTATCCACGCTAGCCGGGCAGACTAGTTCCCGTATGACAGAGGCCTGGAGTCACCTAACCCTATCCACGCTAGCCGGGCAGACTAGTTCCCGCATGACAGAGGCCTGGAGTCACCTAACCCTATCAACGCTAGCCGGGCAGACTAGTTCCGTTATGACAGAGGCCTGGAGTCACCAAACCCTATCCACGCTAGCCGGGCAGACTAGTTCCAGCATGACAGAGGCCTGGAGTCACCCCTATCCCGCTAGACGGGCAGACTAGTTCCGCATGACAGAGGCCTGGAGTCACCTAACCCTATCCGCGCTAGCTGGGCAGACTAGTTCCGCATGACAGAGGCCAGGAGTCACCTAACCCTATCCGCTAGCCGAGGCAGACTAGTTCCGCATGACAGAGGCCTGGAGTCACCTAACCCTATCCGCACTAGCCGGGCAAACTAGTTCCCGTATGACCAGAGGCCTGGAGTCACCTAACCCTATCCGCGCTAGCCGGGCAGACTAGTTCCTGTATGACAGAGGCAAGGAGTCACCTAACCATATACGCGCTAGCCGGCAGACTAGTTCCGCATGACAGAGGCCTGGAGTCACCTAACCCTATCCGCTAGCCGAGCAAACTAGTTCCTGTATGACAGAGGCCTGGAGTCACCTAACCCTATCCGCGCTAGCCGGGCAAACTAGTTCCCGTATGACAGAGGCCTGGAGTCACATAACCATATCCGCGCTAGCTGGGCAGACTAGTTCCGCATGACAGAGGCCAGGAGTCACCTAACCCTATCCGCTAGCGGGCAGACTAGTTCCCGCATGACAGAGGCCTGGAATCACCTAACCCTATCCGCGCTAGCCGGGCAAACTAGTTCCCGTATGACAGAGGCCTGGAGTCACCTAACCTATCCACGCTAGCCGGGCAGACTAGTTCCGCATGACAGAGGCCTAGAGTCACCTAACCCTATCCACGCTAGCCGGGCAGACTAGTTCCCGTATGACAGAGGCGGGAGTCACTTAACCCTATCCGTGCTAGCCGGGCAGACTAGGTCCCGCATGACAGAGGCCTGTAGTCACCTAACCCTATCCGCTAGCCGGGCAGACTAGTTCCCGTATGACAGAGGCCTGGAGTCACCTAACCCTATCCACGCTAGCCGGGCAGACTAGTTCCCATATGACAGAGGCCTGGAGTCACCTAACCCTATCCACGCTAGCCGGGCAGACTAGTTCCCGTTTATGACAGAGGCCTGGAGTCACCTAACCTATCCGCTGGCTGGGGCAGACTAGTTCCCGTATGACAGAGGCCGGGAGTCACCTAACCCTATCCGCGCTAGCCGGGCAGACTAGTTTTCGTATGACAGAGAGGCCTGGAGTCACCTAACCCTATCTGCGCAGGCCAGGCAGACTAGTTCCCGTATGACAGAGGCCTGGAATCACCTAACCCTATCCGCGCAGGCCGGGCAGACTAGTTACCGTATGACAGAGAGGCCTGGAGTCACCTAACACTATCCGCGCAGGCCGGGCAGACTAGTTCCCGCATGACAGAGGCCTGAGTCACCTAACCCTATCCGGCGCAGGCTGGGCAGACTAGTTCCGCATGACAGAGGCCTGGAGTCACCTAACCCTATCCGCTCTAGCCGGGCAGACTAGTTCCGCATGACAGAGGCCTGGAGTCACTAAATATTCCGCTAGCCGGGAAGACTAGTTCCCACATGACAGAGGCCTGTAGTCACCTAACCCTATTCGCGCTAGCCGGGCAGACTAGTTCCCGTATGACAGAGGCCTGGAGTCACCTAATCCTATTCCGCTAGCCGGGAAGACTAGTTCCCGCATGACAGAGGCCTGGAGTCACCTAACCCTATCCGCTAGCCGGGCAGACTAGTTCCCGCATGACAGAGACCTGGAGTCACCTAACCCTATCCCACGCTAGCCGGGCAGACTAGTTCCTGTATGACAGAGGCCTGGAGTCACCTAACCCTATCCGGCGCTAGCCGGGCAGACTAGTTCCCCGCATGACAGAGGCCTGGAGTCACTAAATATTGCCGCTAGCCGGGAAGACTAGTTCCCACATGACAGAGGCCTGTAGTCACCTAACCCTATTCGCGCTAGCCGAGGCAGACTAGTTCCCGTATGACAGAGGCCTGGAGTCACCTAACCCTATTCCCGCTAGCCGGGAAGACTAGTTCCGCATGACAGAGGCCTGGAGTCACCTAACCCTATCGCGCTAGCCGGGCAGACTAGTTCCGCATGACAGAGACCTGGAGTCACCTAACCCTATCCACGCTAGCCGGGCAGACTAGTTCCTGTATGACAGAGGCCTGGAGTCACCTAACCCTATCCGCTAGCCGGGCAGACTAGGTCCCGCATGACAGAGGCCTGGAGTCACCTAACCCTATCTGCTCTATCCGGGCAGACTAGTTCCCGTATATGACAGAGACCTGGAGTCACCTAACCCTATCCACGCTAGCCGGGCAGACTAGTTCCCGCATGACCAGAGGCCTGGAGTCACCTAACCCTATCCGCGCTAGCCGGGCAGACTAGTTCCCATATATGACAGAGACCTGGAGTCACCTAACCCTATCCGCGCTAGCCGGGCAGACTAGTTCCTGTATGACAGAGACCTGGAGTCACCTAACCCTATCCGCGCTAGCTGGGCAAACTAGTTCGCGCATATGACAGAGGGTTGGAGTCACCTAACCCTATCTGTGCAAAGCCGGGCAGACTAGTTCCCGCATGACAGAGGCCTGGAGTCACCTAACCTATCCGGCTCTAGCCGGGCAGACTAGTTCCGCATGACAGAGACCTGGAGTCACATAACACTATCCGGCTACCGGGCAGACTAGTTCCCGCATGACAGAGGCCGGAGTCACCTAACACTATCCGCTAGCCGGGCCGACTAGTTCCCGCATGACAGAGGCCTGGAGTCACCTAACACTATCCGCGCTAGCCGGGCAGACTAGTTCCCGTATGACAGAGGCCTGGAGTCACCTAACCCTATCTGCGCTAGCTGGGCAGACTAGTTCCAGCATGACAGAGGCCTGGAGTCACCTAACCCTATCCGCGCTAGACGGACAGACTAGTTCCCGCATGACAGAGGCCTGGAGTCACCTAACCCTATCCACGCTAGCTGGGCAGACTAGTTCCCGCATGACAGAGGCCTGGAGTCACCTAACCCCTATCGCGCTAGCCGGGCAAACTAGTTCCCTATGACAGAGGCCTGGAGTCACCTAACCCTATCCACGCTAGCCGGGCAGACTAGTTCCCGTATGACAGAGGCCTGGAGTCACATAACCATATCCGCGCTAGCTGGGCAGACTAGTTCCCCGCATGACAGAGGCCAGGAGTCACCTAACCCTATCCGGCGCTAGCCGGGCAGACTAGTTCCCGCATGACAGAGGCCTGGAGTCACCTAACCCTATCCGCTAGCCAGGCAAACTAGTTCCCGTATGACAGAGGCCTGGAGTCACCTAACCCTATCCACGCTAGCCGGGCAGACTAGTTCCCGCATGACAGAGGCCTGGAGTCACCTAACCCTATCCACGCTAGCCGGGCAGACTAGTTCCCGTATGACAGAGGCCGGGAGTCACTTAACCCTATCCGTGCTAGCCGGGCAGACTAGTTCCCGTATGACAGAGGCCTGGAGTCACCTAACCCTATCCGCGCTAGCCGGGCAAACTAGTTCCCGTATGACAGAGGCCTGGAGTCACCTAACCCTATCCACGCTAGCCGGGCAGACTAGTTCCCGTATGACAGAGGCCTGGAGTCACCTAACCCTATCCACGCTAGCCGGGCAGACTAGTTCCCGCATGACAGAGGCCTGGAGTAACCTAACCCTATCAACGCTAGCCGGGCAGACTAGTTCCGTATGACAGAGGCCTGGAGTCACCAAACCCTATCCACGCTAGCCGGGCAGACTAGTTCCAGCATGACAGAGGCCTGGAGTCACCTAACCTATCCGGCTAGCGGGCAGACTAGTTCCCGCATGACAGAGGCCTGGAGTCACCTAACCCTATCCGCGCTAGCTGGGCAGACTAGTTCCCGCATGACAGAGGCCAGGAGTCACCTAACCCTATCCGCGCTGGCCGGCAGACTAGTTCCGCATGACAGAGGCCTGGAGTCACTAACCCTAACCACGCTAGCCGGGCAGACTAGTTCCCGTATGACAGAGGCCTGGAGTCACCTAACCCTATCCACGCTAGCCGGGCAGACTAGTTCCTGTATGACAGAGGCAAGAGTCACCTAACCATATACGCGCTAGCCGGGCAGACTAGTTCCCGCATGACAGAGGCCTGGAGTCACCTAACCCTATCCGCTAGCCGGGCAAACTAGTTCCCGTATGACAGAGGCCTGGAGTCACCTAACCCTATCCGCGCTAGCCGGGCAAACTAGTTCCCGTATGACAGAGGCCTGGAGTCACATAACCATATCCGCGCTAGCTGGGCAGACTAGTTCCCGCATGACAGAGGCCAGGAGTCACCTAACCCTATCCGCGCTAGCGAGGCAGACTAGTTCCCGCATGACAGAGGCCTGGAGTCACCTAACCCTATCCGCGCTAGCCGGGCAAACTAGTTCCCGTATGACAGAGGCCTGGAGTCACCTAACCCTATCCACGCTAGCCGGGCAGACTAGTTCCCGCATGACAGAGGCCTAGAGTCACCTAACCCTATCCACGCTAGCCGGGCAGACTAGTTCCCGTATGACAGAGGCCGGAGTCACTTAACCCTATCCGTGCTAGCCGGGCAGACTAGGTCCCGCATGACAGAGGCCTGTAGTCACCTAACCCTATCCGGCGCTAGCCGGGCAGACTAGTTCCGCATGACAGAGGCCTGGAGTCACCTAACCTATCCGCTCTAGCCGGGCAGACTAGTTCCCGCATGACAGAGACCTGGAGTCACATAACACTATCCGCTACCCGGGCAGACTAGTTCCCGCATGACAGAGGCCGGAGTCACCTAACACTATCGGCGCTAGCCGGGCCGACTAGTTCCGCATGACAGAGGCCTGGAGTCACCTAACACTATCCGCTAGCCGGGCAGACTAGTTCCCGTATGACAGAGGCCTGGAGTCACCTAACCCTATCGCGCTAGCTGGGCAGACTAGTTCCAGCATGACAGAGGCCTGGAGTCACCTAACCCTATCCACGCTAGCTGGGCAGACTAGTTCCCGCATGACAGAGGCCTGGAGTCACCTAACCCTATCCCCGCTAGCCGGGCAAACTAGTTCCCGTATGCCAGAGGCCTGGAGTCACCTAACCCTATCCACGCTAGCCGGGCAGACTAGTTCCCGTATGACCAGAGGCCTGGAGTCACATAACCATATCCGCGCTAGCTGGGCAGACCTAGTTCCCGCATGACAGAGGCCAGGAGTCACCTAACCCTATCCGCACTAGCCGGGGCAGACTAGTTCCCGCATGACAGAGGCCTGGAGTCACCTAACCCTATCCCGCTAGCCGGGCAAACTAGTTCCGTGGACAGAGGCCTGGAGTCACCTAACCCTATCCACGCTAGCCGGGCAGACTAGTTCCCGCATGACAGAGGCCTGGAGTCACCTAACCCTATCCACGCTAGCCGGGCAGACTAGTTCCGTGCGACAGAGGCGGGAGTCACTTAACCCTATCCGTGCTAGCCGGGCAGACTAGTTCCCGTATGACAGAGGCCTGGAGTCACCTAACCCTATCCGCGCTAGCCGGGCAAACTAGTTCCCGTATGACAGAGGCCTGGAGTCACCTAACCCTATCCACGCTAGCCGGGCAGACTAGTTCCCGTATGACAGAGGCCTGGAGTCACCTAACCCTATCCACGCTAGCCGGGCAGACTAGTTCCCGCATGACAGAGGCCTGGAGTCACCTAACCCTATCAACGCTTAGCCGGGCAGACTAGTTCCCGTATGACAGAGGCCTGGAGTCACCAAACCCTATCCACGCTAGCCGGGCAGACTAGTTCCAGCATGACAGAGGCCTGGAGTCACCTAACCCTATCCGCTAGACGGGCAGACTAGTTCCCGCATGACAGAGGCCTGGAGTCACCTAACCCTATCCGCTAGCTGGGCAGACTAGTTCCCCGCATGACAGAGGCCAGGAGTCACCTAACCCTATCCGCGCTAGCCGGGCAGACTAGTTCCCGCATGACAGAGGCCTGGAGTCACCTAACCCTAACCACGCTAGCCGGGCAGACTAGTTCCCGTATGACAGAGGCCTGGAGTCACCCTAACCCTATCCACGCTAGCCGGGCAGACTAGTTCCTGTATGACAGAGGCAAGGAGTCACCTAACCATATACGCGCTAGCCGGGCAGACTAGTTCCCGCATGACAGAGGCCTGGAGTCACCTAACCCTATCCGCGCTAGCCGGGCAAACTAGTTCCCGTATGACAGAGGCCTGGAGTCACCTAACCCTATCCGCGCTAGCCGGGCAAACTAGTTCCCGTATGACAGAGGCCTGGAGTCACATAACCATATCCGCGCTAGCTGGGCAGACTAGTTCCCGCATGACAGAGGCCAGGAGTCACCTAACCCTATCTCCGCTAGCCAGGGCGAGACTAGTTCCCCGCATGACAGAGGCCTGGAGTCACCTAACCCTATCAACGCTAGCCGGGCAGACTAGTTCCCGTATGACAGAGGCCTGGAGTCACCAAACCCCTATCCACGCTAGCCGGGCAGACTAGTTCCAGCATGACAGAGGCCTGGAGTCACCTAACCCTATCCGCTAGACGGGCAGACTAGTTCCCGCATGACAGAGGCCTGGAGTCACCTAACCCTATCCGCTAGCTGGGCAGACTAGTTCCCGCATGACAGAGGCCAGGAGTCACCTAACCCTATCCGCGCTAGCCGGGCAGACTAGTTCCCGCATGACAGAGGCCTGGAGTCACCTAACCCTATCCGCTAGCCGGGCAAACTAGTTCCCGTATGACAGAGGCCTGGAGTCACCTAACCCTATCCACGCTAGCCGGGCAGACTAGTTCCTGTATGACAGAGGCAAGGAGTCACCTAACCATATATCGCGCTGCCGGGCAGACTAGTTCCCGCATGACAGAGGCCTGGAGTCACCTAACCCTATCCGCGCTAGCCGGGCAAACTAGTTCCTGTATGACAGAGGCCTGGAGTCACCTAACCCTATCCAGCTAGCCGGGCAAACTAGTTCCCGTATGACAGAGGCCTGGAGTCACATAACCATATCCGCGCTAGCTGGGCAGACTAGTTCCCGCATGACAGAGGCCAGGAGTCACCTAACCCTATCCGCTAGCCGGGCAGACTAGTTCCCGCATGACAGAGGCCTGGAATCACCTAACCCTATCCGCGCTAGCCGGGCAAACTAGTTCCCGTATGACAGAGGCCTGGAGTCACCTAACCCTATCCACGCTAGCCGGGCAGACTAGTTCCCCGCATGACAGAGGCCTAGAGTCACCTAACCCTATCCACGCTAGCCGGGCAGACTAGTTCCCGTATGACAGAGGCCGGGAGTCACTTAACCCTATCCGTGCTAGCCGGGCAGACTAGGTCCCGCATGACAGAGGCCTGTAGTCACCTAACCCTATCCGCGCTAGCCGGGCAGACTAGTTCCCGTATGACCAGAGGCCTGGAGTCACCTAACCCTATCCACGCTAGCCGGGCAGACTAGTTCCCATATGACAGAGGCCTGGAGTCACCTAACCCTATCCACGCTAGCCGGGCAGACTAGTTCCCGTTTATGACAGAGGCCTGGAGTCACCTAACCCTATCCGCTAGCTGGGGCAGACTAGTTCCCGTATGACAGAGGCCGGGAGTCACCTAACCCTATCCGCGCTAGCCGGCAGACTAGTTTTCGTATGACAGAGAGGCCTGGAGTCACCTAACCCTATCTGCGCAGGCCAGGCAGACTAGTTCCCGTATGACAGAGGCCTGGAATCACCTAACCCTATCGCGCAGGCCGGGCAGACTAGTTACCGTATGACAGAGAGGCCTGGAGTCACCTAACACTATCCGCGCAGGCCGGGCAGACTAGTTCCCGCATGACAGAGGCCTGAGTCACCTAACCCTATCGCGCAGGCTGGGCAGACTAGTTCCGCATGACAGAGGCCTGGAGTCACCTAACCCTATCCGCTCTAGCCGGGCAGACTAGTTCCCGCATGACAGAGGCCTGGAGTCACTAAATATTCCGCTAGCCGGAAGACTAGTTCCCACATGACAGAGGCCTGTAGTCACCTAACCCTATTCGCGCTAGCCGGGCAGACTAGTTCCCGTATGACAGAGGCCTGGAGTCACCTAATCCTATTCCCGCTAGCCGGGAAGACTAGTTCCCGCATGACAGAGGCCTGGAGTCACCTAACCCTATCCGGCTAGCCGGGCAGACTAGTTCCCGCATGACAGAGACCTGGAGTCACCTAACCCTATCCACGCTAGCCGGGCAGACTAGTTCCTGTATGACAGAGGCCTGGAGTCACCTAACCCTATCCGCGCTAGCCGGGGCAGACTAGTTCCCGCATGACAGAGGCCTGGAGTCACTAAATATTGCCGCTAGCCGGGAAGACTAGTTCCCACATGACAGAGGCCTGTAGTCACCTAACCCTATTCGCTAGCCGAGGCAGACTAGTTCCGTATGACAGAGGCCTGGAGTCACCTAACCCTATTCCCGCTAGCCGGGAGACTAGTTCCCGCATGACAGAGGCCTGGAGTCACCTAACCCTATCCGCGCTAGCCGGGCAGACTAGTTCCCGCATGACAGAGACCTGGAGTCACCTAACCCTATCCACGCTAGCGGGCAGACTAGTTCCTGTATGACAGAGGCCTGGAGTCACCTAACCCTATCCGCGCTAGCCGGGCAGACTAGGTCCCGCATGACAGAGGCCTGGAGTCACCTAACCCTATCTGCTCTATCCGGGCAGACTAGTTCCCGTATATGACAGAGACCTGGAGTCACCTAACCCTATCCACGCTAGCCGGGCAGACTAGTTCCCGCATGACAGAGGCCTGGAGTCACCTAACCCTATCCGCTAGCCGGGCAGACTAGTTCCCATATATGACAGAGACCTGGAGTCACCTAACCCTATCCGCGCTAGCCGGGCAGACTAGTTCCTGTATGACAGAGACCTGGAGTCACCTAACCTATCCGCTAGCTGGGCAAACTAGTTCACGCATATGACAGAGGGTTGGAGTCACCTAACCCTATCTGTGCAAAGCCGGGCAGACTAGTTCCCGCATGACAGAGGCCTGGAGTCACCTAACCCTATCCGGCGCTACCCGGGCAGACTAGTTCCCGCATGACAGAGGCCGGAGTCACCTAACACTATCCGCGCTAGCCGGGCCGACTAGTTCCCGCATGACAGAGGCCTGGAGTCACCTAACACTATCCGCGCTAGCCGGGCAGACTAGTTCCCGTATGACAGAGGCCTGGAGTCACCTAACCCTATCTGCGCTAGCTGGGCAGACTAGTTCCAGCATGACAGAGGCCTGGAGTCACCTAACCCTATCCCGCTAGACGGACAGACTAGTTCCCGCATGACAGAGGCCTGGAGTCACCTAACCCTATCCACGCTAGCTGGGCAGACTAGTTCCCCGCATGACAGAGGCCTGGAGTCCACCCTATCCGCGCTAGCCGGGCAAACTAGTTCCCGTATGACAGAGGCCTGGAGTCACCTAACCCTATCCACGCTAGCCGGGCAGACTAGTTCCCGTATGACAGAGGCCTGGAGTCACATAACCATATCCGCTAGCTGGGCAGACTAGTTCCCGCATGACAGAGGCCAGGAGTCACCTAACCCTATCCGCGCTAGCCGGGCAGACTAGTTCCCGCATGACAGAGGCCTGAGTCACCTAACCTATCCGCGCTAGCCAGGCAAACTAGTTCCCGTATGACAGAGGCCTGGAGTCACCTAACCCTATCCACGCTAGCCGGGCAGACTAGTTCCCGCATGACAGAGGCCTGGAGTCACCTAACCCTATCCACGCTAGCCGGGCAGACTAGTTCCCGTATGACAGAGGCCGGGAGTCACTTAACCCTATCCGTGCTAGCCGGGCAGACTAGTTCCCGTATGACAGAGGCCTGGAGTCACCTAACCCTATCCGCTAGCCGGGCAAACTAGTTCCCGTATGACAGAGGCCTGGAGTCACCTAACCCTATCCACGCTAGCCGGGCAGACTAGTTCCCGTATGACAGAGGCCTGGAGTCACCTAACCCTATCCACGCTAGCCGGGCAGACTAGTTCCCGCATGACAGAGGCCTGGAGTAACCTAACCCTATCAACGCTAGCCGGGCAGACTAGTTCCCGTATGACAGAGGCCTGGAGTCACCAAACCCTATCCACGCTAGCCGGGCAGACTAGTTCCAGCATGACAGAGGCCTGGAGTCACCTAACCCTATCCGCCGCTAGACGGGCAGACTAGTTCCCGCATGACAGAGGCCTGGAGTCACCTAACCCTATCCGCGCTAGCTGGGCAGACTAGTTCCGCATGACAGAGGCCAGGAGTCACCTAACCCTATCGCGCTAGCGGGGCAGACTAGTTCCCGCATGACAGAGGCCTGGAGTCACCTAACCCTAACCACGCTAGCCGGGCAGACTAGTTCCCCGTATGACAGAGGCCTGGAGTCACCTAACCCTATCCACGCTAGCCGGGCAGACTAGTTCCTGTATGACAGAGGCAAGGAGTCACCTAACCATATACGCTAGCCGGGCAGACTAGTTCCCGCATGACAGAGGCCTGGAGTCACCTAACCCTATCCGCGCTAGCCAGGGCAAACTAGTTCCCGTATGACAGAGGCCTGGAGTCACCTAACCCTATCCGCTTAGCCGGGCAAACTAGTTCCCGTATGACAGAGGCCTGGAGTCACATAACCATATCCGCTAGCTGGGCAGACTAGTTCCCGCATGACAGAGGCCAGGGAGTCACCTAACCCTATCCGCGCTAGCCGGGCAGACTAGTTCCCGCATGACAGAGGCCTGGAGTCACCTAACCCTATCCGCGCTAGCCGGGCAAACTAGTTCCCGTATGACAGAGGCCTGGAGTCACCTAACCCTATCTGCGCTAGCCGGGCAAACTAGTTCCCGTGATATGACAGAGACCGTGAAGTCACCTAACCCTATCTGTGCAAAGCCGGGCAGACTAGTTCCCGTATGACAGAGGCCTGGAGTCACCTAACCCTATCCACGCAAGCCGGGCAGACAAGTTCCCGTATGACAGAGGCCTGGAGTCACCTAACCCTATCCGCGCTAGCCGGGCAGACTAGTTCCCGCATGACAGAGGCCTGGAGTCACCTAACCCTATCCGCTCTAGCCGGGCAGACTACTTCCCGCATGACAGAGACCTGGAGTCACATAACACTATCCGCTACCGGGCAGACTAGTTCCCGCATGACAGAAGCCGGAGTCACCTAACACTATCCGCGCTAGCCGGGCCGACTAGTTCCCGCATGACAGAGGCCTGGAGTCACCTAACACTATCGCGCTAGCCGGGCAGACTAGTTCCCGTATGACAGAGGCCTGGAGTCACCTAACCCTATCGCGCCTAGCTGGGCAGACTAGTTCCAGCATGACAGAGGCCTGGAGTCACCTAACCCTATCCACGCTAGCTGGGCAGACTAGTTCCCGCATGACAGAGGCCTGGAGTCACCTAACCCTATCCGCGCTAGCCGGGCAAACTAGTTCCCGTATGACAGAGGCCTGGAGTCACCTAACCCTATCCACGCTAGCCGGGCAGACTAGTTCCCCGTATGACAGAGGCCTGGAGTCACATAACCATATCCGCGCTAGCTGGGCAGACTAGTTCCCGCATGACAGAGGCCAGGAGTCACCTAACCCTATCCGCACTAGCCGGGCAGACTAGTTCCCGCATGACAGAGGCCTGGAGTCACCTAACCCTATCCGCGCTAGCCGGGCAAACTAGTTCCCGTATGACAGAGGCCTGGAGTCACCTAACCCTATCCACGCTAGCCGGGCAGACTAGTTCCCGCATGACAGAGGCCTGGAGTCACCTAACCCTATCCACACTAGCCGGGCAGACTAGTTCCCGTATGACAGAGGCCTGGAGTCACCTAACCCTATCCGCGCTAGCCGGGCAAACTAGTTCCCGCATGACAGAGGCCTGGAGTCACCTAACCCTATCCACGCTAGCCGGGCAGACTAGTTCCCGTATGACAGAGGCCTGGAGTCACCTAACCCTATCCACGCTAGCCGGGCAGACTAGTTCCGCATGACAGAGGCCTGGAGTCACCTAACCCTATCAACGCTAGCCGGGCAGACTAGTTCCCGTATGACAGAGGCCTGGAGTCACCAAACCCTATCCACGCTAGCCGGGCAGACTAGTTCCAGCATGACAGAGGCCTGGAGTCACCTAACCCTATCCGCTAGCCGGGCAGACTAGTTCCCCGCATGACAGAGGCCTGGAGTCACCTAACCCTATCCACGCTAGCTGGGCAGACTAGTTCCCGCATGACAGAGGCCTGGAGTCACCTAACCCTATCCGCGCTAGCCGGGCAGACTAGTTCCCGCATGACAGAGGCCTGGAGTCACCTAACCCTAACCACGCTAGCCGGGCAGACTAGTTCCCGTATGACAGAGGCCTGGAGTCACCTAACCCTATCCACGCTAGCCGGGCAGACTAGTTCCTGTATGACAGAGGCAAGGAGTCACCTAACCATATACGCGCTAGCCGGGCAGACTAGTTCCCGCATGACAGAGGCCTGGAGTCACCTAACCCTATCCGCGCTTAGCCGGGCAAACTAGTTCCCGTATGACAGAGGCCTGGAGTCACCTAACCCTATCCGCGCTAGCCGGGCAAACTAGTTCCCGTATGACAGAGGCCTGGAGTCACATAACCATATCCGCGCTAGCTGGGCAGACTAGTTCCCGCATGACAGAGGCCAGGAGTCACCTAACCCTATCCGCGCTAGCCAGGGCAGACTAGTTCCCGCATGACAGAGGCCTGGAATCACCTAACCCTATCCCGCTAGCCGGGCAAACTAGTTCCCGTATGACAGAGGCCTGGAGTCACCTAACCCTTTCCACGCTAGCCGGGCAGACTAGTTCCCGCATGACAGAGGCCTGGAGTCACCTAACCCTATCCACGCTAGCCGGGCAGACTAGTTCCCGCATGACAGAGGCCTAGAGTCACCTAACCCTATCCACGCTAGCCGGGCAGACTAGTTCCCGTATGACAGAGGCCGGGAGTTACTTAACCCTATCCGTGCTAGCCGGGCAGACTAGGTCCCGCATGACAGAGGCCTGTAGTCACCTAACCCTATCCGCTAGCCGGGCAGACTAGTTCCCGTATGACAGAGGCCTGGAGTCACCTAACCCTATCCACGCTAGCCGGGCAGACTAGTTCCCATATGACAGAGGCCTGGAGTCACCTAACCCTATCCACGCTAGCCGGGCAGACTAGTTCCCGTGATATGACAGAGGCCTGGAGTCACCTAACCCTATCCGCGCTAGCTGGGGCAGACTAGTTCCCGTATGACAGAGGCCGGAGTCACCTAACCCTATCCGCGCTTAGCCGGGCAGACTAGTTTTCGTATGACAGAGAGGCCTGGAGTCACCTAACCCTATCTGCGCAGGCCAGGCAGACTAGTTCCCGTATGACAGAGGCCTGGAATCACCTAACCCTATCCGCGCAGGCCGGGCAGACTAGTTACCGTATGACAGAGAGGCCTGGAGTCACCTAACACTATCCGCGCAGGCCGGGCAGACTAGTTCCCGCATGACAGAGGCCTGAGTCACCTAACCCTATCCGGCGCAGGCTGGGCAGACTAGTTCCCGCATGACAGAGGCCTGGAGTCACCTAACCCTATCCGCTCTAGCCGGGCAGACTAGTTCCCGCATGACAGTAGCCTGGAGTCACTAAATATTCCCGCTAGCCGGGAAGACTAGTTCCCACATGACAGAGGCCTGTAGTCACCTAACCCTATTCGCGCTAGCCGGGCAGACTAGTTCCCGTATGACAGAGGCCTGGAGTCACCTAATCCTATTCCCGCTAGCCGGGAAGACTAGTTCCCGCATGACAGAGGCCTGGAGTCACCTAACCCTATCCGCGCTAGCCGGGCAGACTAGTTCCGCGCATGACAGAGACCTGGAGTCACCTAACCCTATCCACGCTAGCCGGGCAGACTAGTTCCTGTATGACAGAGGCCTGGAGTCACCTAACCCTATCCGCGCTAGCCGGGCAGACTAGTTCCCGCATGACAGAGGCCTGGAGTCACTAAATATTGCCGCTAGCCGGGAAGACTAGTTCCCACATGACAGAGGCCTGTAGTCACCTAACCCTATTCGCGCTAGCCGAGGCAGACTAGTTCCCGTATGACAGAGGCCTGGAGTCACCTAACCCTATTCCCGCTAGCCGGGAAGACTAGTTCCCGCATGACAGAGGCCTGGAGTCACCTAACCCTATCCGCGCTAGCCGGGCAGACTAGTTCCCGCATGACAGAGACCTGGAGTCACCTAACCCTATCCACGCTAGCCGGGCAGACTAGTTCCTGTATGACAGAGGCCTGGAGTCACCTAACCCTATCCGCTAGCCGGGCAGACTAGGTCCCGCATGACAGAGGCCTGGAGTCACCTAACCCTATCCGCTCTATCCGGGCAGACTAGTTCCCGTATATGACAGAGACCTGGAGTCACCTAACCCTATCCACGCTAGCCGGGCAGACTAGTTCCCGCATGACAGAGGCCTGGAGTCACCTAACCCTATCCGCGCTAGCCGGGCAGACTAGTTCCCATATATGACAGAGACCTGGAGTCACCTAACCCTATCCGCTAGCCGGGCAGACTAGTTCCTGTATGACAGAGACCTGGAGTCACCTAACCCTATCCGCTAGCTGGGCAAACTAGTTCCGCGATATGACAGAGGGTTGGAGTCACCTAACCCTATCTGTGCAAAGCCGGGCAGACTAGTTCCCGCATGACAGAGGCCTGGAGTCACCTAACCCTATCGCGCTAGCTGGGCAGACTAGTTCCCTCATGACAGAGGCCTGGAGTCACCTAACCCTATCCGCTAGCCGGGCAGACTAGTTCCCGCATGACAGAGACCTGGAGTCACCTAACCCTATCCACGCTAGCCGGGCAGACTAGTTCCTGTATGACAGAGGCCTGGAGTCACCTAACCCTATCTGCTCTATCCGGGCAGACTAGTTCCCGTGATATGACAGAGACCTGGAGTCACCTAACCCTATCCACGCTAGCCGGGCAGACTAGTTCCCGCATGACAGAGGCCTGGAGTCACCTAACCCTATCCACGCTAGCCGGGCAGACTAGTTCCCGCATGACAGAGGCCTGGAGTCACCTAACCCTATCCGCGCTAGCCGGGCAGACTAGTTCCCGTGATATGACAGAGACCTGGAGTCACCTAACCCTATCCGCGCTAGCCGGGCAGACTAGTTCCTGTATGACAGAGACCTGGAGTCACCTAACCCTATCCGCTAGCTGGGCAAACTAGTTGCGCAGATATGACAGAGGGTTGGAGTCACCTAACCCTATCTGTGCAAAGCCGGGCAGACTAGTTCCCGCATGACAGAGGCCTGGAGTCACCTAACCCTATCCACACTAGCTGGGCAGACTAGTTCCCGCATGACAGAGACCTGGAGTCACCTAACCCTATCCGCGCTAGCCGGGCAGACTAGTTCCCGCATGACAGAGGCCTGTAGTCACCTAACCCTATCCGCTAGCTGGGCAGACTAGTTCCCTCATGACAGAGGCCTGGAGTCACCTTACCCTATCCGCACTAGCTGGGCAGACTAGTTCCCGTATGACAGAGGCCTGGAGTCACCGAACCCTATTTGCGCTAGCCGGGCAGACTAGTTCCCGCATGACAGAGACCTGGAGTCACCTAACCCTATCCGCGCTTAGCTGGGCAGACTAGTTCCCTCATGACAGAGACCTGGAGTCACCTAACCCTATCCGCGCTAGACGGGCCGACTGGCTCAGGAAACAGCTCTGAGGTCACACGCAGCAAGAAACAGCAAGGGGAAGACCAAAGGGGCTTTCAGGATCAAGTTCCTAACAGCGATTGCCGCGGATTTTGGGGAAGAAATGCTCTCACAGACGTATTATGTACATTTTTGGGGTGAAGATCCAGCGCACGTGGGAGCCCAAGTCTGGGTCCTGCACATGGTTGCCAGCCAATCCTGAGTGGCCTGGGCCCCTGCTCTCAAACAGGTCCCAAACAGGAAGTCTACCAGGTGCCTAATCAATACTGCACCAGGGGCTCAATACATTCAGCACACACTTGTGCTCTTGGGACTCACGCCCAGCAATGCTGCGGGGTTACTCCTGGCTTTGCACCCATTACTCAGGGTGGTACTTAGGGGGCCATATGGGATGCCGAGGATCCAAGCCGGGTCAGCTGAGTGCAAAGGAAACGCCCTCCCGGCTGTACTTCTGCTCTGGTCTGTCTATCATCTATCTATCTTCTATCTATCTATCTACCTATCTACCTATCTACCTATCTACCTATCTATCTATCTATCTATCTATCTATCTATCTATCTATCTATCTATCTATCTTCTATCTATCTATCTTCTTCCTGAATCAACCAGATGCCATTGGGCCACATTGGCACGTGATAGGGTCCAATGGAAATGTTACTGGCGCCCGCCGAGCAAATCGATGAATAACGGGATTCAAGTGATCAAGTGATCAAGTGATCTATCTTCTATCGATATATCTATCATCTATCTACCATCTATCTATCATCTATCATCTCTCATATGTAACATGTATCACCTATGTAATTATATAACTCAATAAAGGCATATATTATAGTCTCTACAGCCATGTGTAACTATGAACACATATAAACTAAAACGCTTTAAGACGGAACACTGCCCGGTGAGGTCCGATGCCCGCCGGCAGGGGTAGCCGGAGACCCCGCAGACCCCAACCTAACGCTGTAGCCTCTGCCCTAGAGGCCCCGCGCGGCGAGGGGCGAGCCGGCCTC
This sequence comes from Cryptotis parvus, assembly GCA_021461705.1. Classification (NCBI taxonomy): domain Eukaryota; kingdom Metazoa; phylum Chordata; class Mammalia; order Eulipotyphla; family Soricidae; genus Cryptotis; species Cryptotis parvus. The sequence continues at coordinate 24,960 of JAJIBD010035782.1, forward strand.
TGGCGGACAGGGTTAGGCCCCCGCGCTGTCCCCGGGCGCCTCCGGCCTGGGTGGCCGCGGCCGCCGCCCCCGCCGCGCCCCTCACAGGCCCCCGCGGCCGCCCTGAGGCCCAGCTCGCGGCCCCGCGCGCCGCACTCGCTCCCTCACCGGCCTCCGGAGAGCAGCGCCAGGATCCGAACTCCCGCGCCGCCGCCGCAGCCACGGAGCGCGCCACCTCACTGGCGCCTGAGGCCGGCAGCTCCCGATTGGCCGGCTGCCGACCAATGACCCGCAGTGGGCGGAGCGAGGGCCCCCACAGCCAATCACAGCTCACATGGGGCGTCAGCTGACTGCGGCTGGCCCCGCCCCACGCTTCCGGCCCGTGTCCGGGTCTAGGCTGTGGGTGACTCCGCGGGCTTCCTGCGGCCTTGGCGGGCGGCTCGGCCTGCGGCTGTGGAGGACCCCGGGACTCGGGGACGGGAAGGAAGCCCGGGCCGGCTCGGCCCCACTCCAGGAGCCGGAAGCGGTCTCCGCTGCCGCCCGGGGGCCTGGCCTCGCCCCCCTCGCTGCGCCCCTGCCCCGGTGCCGCCTGGGCCACGCGCGCTGCGCGGGTTCATGCCTGGGGCCCGCAGTGCCCAGCTGGAGCCCGGGCCCCGTACGCGGGGCCGCACCCCTGGCCCCGAGACCCCTCTTTCCCCGCATCTTCCCCTTTCCTCTTAGGTGAGACACGCTGCTTTGTCAGTGTGGCAGAGCCGGGGCGGTGGGCGCGACCCTGGGACCTCGTGGCGTCCGCCCCTGCCCAACTCTGAGCCCACGGGAAACTGCAGCCACAAAACTCTTAACTTAGTCTCTGGGGAAAAGCAAAAGCGAAATCAAGCTGCTTCTTTGGCATCGCCCTTCCCAAAGAGAAAGGGCATGGAGACCTAAGCCCCAGGTGCGCTCCATCCTCCTGAAACTCGGGAGGGTCAGCGAGCTCGTCGGGGGCCCAGCTGACTTCTTTCCCTTTGCCCCAGCTGTGCCCGGCACAGTGCTGGCATCTGTGCCAGCCCGGAGTTTCCCCCTGGAGCTCTGCGCCTTCAGTTTGCTTTGACTAGAATGTCAACAGAGGCCTCGGCTGTTGGCCGTGCTGTGGCCCAAGGGACACGTACCTGACTGGCTTTGAGCAGGTGAGATGGGGGAGGTGAGTGGAGGAGAAACTGCTTCCTGCCCTCTGCCTTCCCTGGTCCAGGCAGGCGGAGGAGGCCCGTGTTAGATGTCAGGCCGAAACAGAAAGGAAGAGTGATGTCCATCGTATCCGCTGCAGGCCAGGTGCCAGGACGGGTCAGTTGCTGACCTCTGCCCATAGCATCAGCTGGCCCCAAGAACCAGCCATGGAGAAGGCTGGGTGCAGCTCTTCTGAGCCTCGGTGGATCTTGTTCTCTGCCCAGCAGGGGCTCAAACACTCCCCAGGGCACAAATTCTTCAGATGCAAGGAGATGGTCCTTTGGACTTGCCAGAGGCTTGATTTCTAATCTGGTTTTAATTTTAGAAATTCCCTGCAGGTAAACTGACAATTAAAGGTGGTCTGTACCTCTGTGCTGTGCCACACACAACTTCAAAGTTCCTTTTCATTGGACTTGCTAAGAGATCCAAGACATGTAGAAAGAGTTCCATGCAGAAAGAACGTGCATGTGCTGGCTGCTCGATCAGACTTTGTTTTTGTCTTAGAGCCGCAGATGGCAGTGTTCAGGGGTTGTTCCTGCCTGTGAGCTCAGAGATCACTCCTGGCGGTGCTAGGGGCCCATAATGGGATGCCCAGCTTAGAACCTAGGTCAGCTTGTGCAAGGCAAGTGCCCTACCTGCTGGGCTATCGCTCCGGCCCCTAAAAGCCCAACTCTTATCCTTATTTTGTTCATAATATTTATTCTTGGGGGAGTAGCAAGTGATTCATGAAGTTTTTATTTGATAGAATGTGAATTTTAAGTTTGAACTAGTGAACAGGGTAAATAACATTTAACCTTTGGACTTACGGAATCTCAGTGGCCTTTGGACATCGTGTTTAATCTCAGCCCAATCGGCATTCTCCTGGATGTTCAAAGTGGTTAATCAATCAAGTGGCGAAGGACAGAAGTTATGTCCAGGCTTGCGTCAGAGTTCTCTGTGGGATGTTAATGAGAGGGGAAAGTTTACTGCTAGCTTGGATGTATTACTTTAATGCACAATGTTCTGACACACATTTTATCCTATTAAAAACTACAGTGTATTTGTGGGTACAGCCAATACTTACTTCAGTTAGCACCTTTACTAGTATTGATTGGAGTATGAATTACCTTAGAAGCATTCTCTGTTTATTCTGATGCTTCATCTCATTTTAAATTGGGCACTCAGAAAACAGTCTTTAATTGTAACTATGCTATCACTATCACTATCTTTCTTTTTTTTTTCCCACCGGCCGCCTCACCAGGACACCTGGCGGTGCCGGGGACTATGGATGCGAGAACCCGGCCGGCAGAGGCCCGCGGGCAACGCCCTCCTCGCTCCGCCCCAATATCACTATCTTTCCGTTCATCATCTATTTGCTAGAGCGAGCACCAGTAATATCTCCATATGTCCTGTCTCATGCTAGTAGAACCCAAAGGCATCCGCTTGCTCCAGGAACATAAAGAGCCTCAAACAATTATATTAGGTCACGGGAATGACCTGATATAAATGTTACTGGTATTTGGCATATCAAATACGACACGAGCAGCTTGCCAGGCTTGCCGTGCGGGTGACATACTGTTGTAGTTACCTCTAAATAAAGCATTTATTAATAAACCACGCCGGCCGCTAACGGCCGCATGAACCTGGCTATGATAGTCTGGTCTGCTGGGTGGAGTTGTGACGAGAGGGAAGTCCGGATGTGGAAAATGGCGGGCCCCATGGAGTAGGGGAGGGTGGTCTGGCTTGTTGTGAGGCTCACCTGGGGTGGCAGGCCAGGGCTAGAACCCGCCATGCCTCCTGGGTGCCTCACAAGCAGCTGGGCACAGGGAGAGCAAGTAGCAGCTCTGCCCCATGTCTGAGAGTCTCTGGTTCAGCATACCTGGGCCGGATTGAAAAAAAAAACTACTGCAGGGTGGCTGTCGATGATCCGGGCTGTGATAGTCTGGTCTGCTGGGTTGAGTTGTGACGAGAGGGAAGTCCAGATGTGGAAAATGGCGGGCCCCATGGAGTAGGGGAGGGTGGTCTGGCTTGTTGTGAGGCTCAGCTGGGGTGGCAGGCCAGGGCTAGAACCCGCCATGCCTCCCAGGCGCCTCACAAACCAGAGACTCTCAGACATGGGGCAGAGCTGCTACTTGCTCTCCCTATAACTATGCTAATTTCTTTTGAAGCGTATTGCCATTTTTTTTGTCTTTTAGGAGAGTTTTGTTGCCAAGAAAAGTGGGATTAATATTTTTTTCTTCCAGACTGATTTGGTTTAGTGTATTCTTTTCTTTTTTTTGGGTCACACCCAGCGATGCTCAGGGGTTACTCCTGGCTCTGTACTCAGTAATTACTCCTGGCGGTGCTCGGGTGACCATATGGGATGGCAGGGATCGAACCCTTGTTGGCCCCATGCAAGGCAAACATCCTATCTGCTGGACTATTGCTCCAGCCCCTAGTGTATTCTTGATGATCAAAATATTCATATAACTTTGGTACCTTGAAATGGCAAATATTGATGGTGTGTAAAGAAGCATGACACATAATCACAGAACCCCAATAACATCATGGGTGTCTAGTTGTGCAGGTGTTTAAACAGGACCTCGCAGGACATGTCACACATAACTGCTTTTTTTTCTTTTTGGGTCACACCCTTGACGCTCAGGGGTTACTCCTGGTCCTGCACTCAGGAATTACTCCTGGTGGTGCTCGGGGGACCATATGGGATGCCGGGATCGAACCTGGGCTGGCACAGGCCGGCCGCGTGCAAGGCAAATGCCCTACCCGCCGGGCTATCGCTCCGGCCCATACACATAACTGTTTCTAACTGTAGGACTTTGTCCTTTGCTGCTTGTGTTTTTTTAAATTCCTATTATGCACATGTTAACTTAAAAAATATTATTTTAAAAACCTGTAAAAATTGTAAATAAAGTGGACTAGATTGTTAGTACAGTAGGTAGGGCATTTGCCTTGCATGGGGCTGACCCAGGTTTGATTTCTGGCATCCATGCAGTTCCCTGAGCCCTGCCAAGGAGTGAGCCCTGAGTGCTGAGCCAGGAGTAAGCCCTGAGCACGGCCAGGTATAGGCTCCATAAAAAAATTTGTAAGCATTTTTTTTTGTTTTCTCCCGCACGGCAGAGCCTGGCAAGCTACCTGTGTTGTATTTGATATGCCAAATACCAGTAACAATTTTAGACCTCATTCCCATGACCTGATGGAATGGATTGAGGCTCTTTATGTTCCTGGAGCAAGCAGGTGCCCTTGGGCCCTACTAGCATGAGACAGGACATATGGAGATGTTACTGGTGCCCTCTCGAGCCAATCGATGATGAACGGGAAGACAGTGATACAGTGATAATTCAGAGATATAAAGGGAATTGTAGACGGGTGGGGACAGGACAGCAATGAGCACATGATGATGATGATGATGATTCTGAAAGGCATTTTGAGTCACAAGTGGGGGAAGTCAGGCCTTACTCCTGGCTTTGTGCTCAGGGATCACTCCTGGCAGTGTTCAAAGGACTATATGAGGTTCCAGGGACCAAATGCATGTCGATCACATGCAAAGCAAGTGCCCTACCCTCTGTGCTATCCCTCGGACCCCAGGACTCATTGTTAAGAAGGCAGATAGCAGATACTGTTGGCAGCTGGATGTGGAGGAACACAGGCTCCAGGTACAGAAAAGCCCGGAATGTAACCAGTTCTGACTTTAAAGGTGTAAGCATAAGGCTGAGAAAGGGCATTCCCTTGCTTTATAAGCTCTGGGGAAATGCTGGCCATTCTAGCGTTCCTAAGTCTCCCGGTGGGCATGATGCGAAGGGGTTGAGCTGCAATGACAGGCTCCTGAAATAGACATTCAACAGAACAGATTAGCCACATTTTGGGGGTCACACCCAGCAGTGTTCAGGGTAACTCCTAGTTCTGCTCTCAAGAATTACTCCTGGAAGTTTTCAGTGTACTATATGGGATGTTGGAGATCAACCCAGGTCAGCCGTCTGCAAGGCAAATGCCCTCCCCTCTACTATCTTCCATCCCTAGCCCATTTTTTAAAATAGGATGTTGATTGTAGAGTTTGTCCGTTTCATAATAAATAATACTGGACATTGAGTGTTCCCATGGAGAGACCCAGAACACTAATCCTAATCTACCGTGAGGGAGATGAGGACTGCATTTGCAGACAGGCCTTTGAGGAGACATGTAAGGGCCAGAAGGATGATCCCAAGGCTGGAGAGTCTGATGTAGTGAATCAGAGTTCAGACCCTGATACTGTATAATCCCCTGAGCAATGAGAGAAGCACTCCTCAAGCACTGCACTGGAAGTTGCCCCTGAGCACTGGAAGATATGTCCCAACAAGGTGTCTCCCTAATCTATCCCTTCTGATGGTTTTGCAGGCCAGAGGTAGCCACATGAAAGGAAGGCCACTTGAGAATCCAGGATGCCATGGAAAACCATGAGGGAGAGAACGCCTCAGGATGGGATCTCTCGGCACTGGATCTTGTACTTCCAGCCTCCCAGCTGTAGCTAAACACATACCACCCTAGGTGTCCCGGATAAATACACACCTTGCCTTAATCCTCTACCTTAATCCCTTGGGTTTTTTGTTGTTGTTGTTGTTGTTTTTTGCTTTTTGGGTCACACCGGTAATGCTCAGGGGTTACTCCTGGCTCTGCACTTAGGAGTTACTTCTGGCTGTGCCCAGGGACCATATGGAATACCAGGGATCGAACCAGCAAGGCAAATGCCCTACCCGCTGTGCTATCACCCGGCCCCAATCCCTTGTTTTAATCCCTCTCTCACCCTACATGCTTAGCTGACAGAAACCTCACCCTACTACCTGATTTGCAGATAGAGTTCCCACCCTACCTCCCCCAACTTAAATATTCCTGTTCAATCTAATAAAGAGGAATTATCCCCTAAAGTGGTTCGTGGAGACTTCTTTGTGGGTGCTCTACTTGCCCTTCATGGGTGTTCTACTCACTCAAGATACGACCTCACCAGGGACATCAACATCTTTCACCAGCAACTTCAACACCAATGAGAAAGTAAGTTTCTGGGTTTTGGAACACCCAGTCTATGGGTTTTTTTTTTTTTAATTACAACCTGTTATTACCAGTTCCACCAACATCCACATTCAAGGAAGAAGAAATTGAGAAATTCTACGTGGAACTGAAGGAGTTCTATAAAGAAGATCACACCTTCTACGAGATCACAGTCAGTGATTTTAATGCCAAGATAGGACCGAGAAGATCGGCCAAAGAAGGACGCCTGTCTTCAAAAACTGGAGCTCATTCGCCAACGTGGCAAAACGCGAGTCTCAGGTGACCAAATACTAACATCCAAACTTGCAAAGAGTGCAGAGAAGTGATAAAAAGAAGACCTCAAAGAGAGAAGAGCAGAAATACTGGAAGATGCAGCAGAAGCCGGGAAAAGCATTCGCAACGCCCGCCTGTCCTTCGCCAACTATAAGACCAAGATGACTGCCCTCCAATGTCCTGATGGATCTATCACATCTTCCAGAAAGGCAATGGAGAAGATTATCCATGACTTCTACTCAGATCTCTTTGATAGCCATGTCCACCTGCCCACATACCAAATTCCGCCAGGATGGATATGTCATTCCCAACGTTCTCCCTTTTGAAATCCGACATGCTATTTCATCAGTAAAGAAAGGAACAGCACCAGGCCCAGACAAACTCAGACCCGAACACCTGAAGAATCTGCCTTCAGTACTCATCAATACACTGGCTCAGCTCTTCACACGCTACCTGTCTGAATGCAAGGTTCCCTCCCAATGGAAAACCAGCAGGACAGTTCTACTGTTCAAGAAGGGAGACATCCATGACATTGGCAACTATCGCCCCATCTGCCTGTTGTCTGTCATCTACAAGCTGTTCACTCGAGTCATCCTGAACAGGATTGGCAGAACATTAGATGAAGGGCAACCATGCGAGCAAGCTGGCTTCCGAAAAGAATTCAGCACAATCTACCATATCCACACGGTAACCAAGCTCGTTGAAGTTTGTAGGCAGTTCAGGATGCCACTCTGTCTCATGTTCATTGATTTACAGAAAGCCTTTGATTCTGTGGAGACTGAAGTGATCATGGAAGCCCTAGCCAAAGAGGGCGTTCAAACCCAATACATCAAGATCCTTCATGAGCTATATTACAGATTCACCACCAGGATCTCACCATTCTACAAGGAAGTGATCATTGATGTCAAAAGAGGGGTTCGGCAGGGTAATATCATTTCACCAAAACTCTTCAGGGCCACCCTCGAGAACATCATGAGACAATTAGAATGGGAAGGAATGGGAGTGAAGATAGATGGTTGGCAACTAAACCACCCAGCTTCGCTGATGACATTGTTCTAATAACACCAAACATCAGCCAAGCGGCACAAATGCTGGTTGACTTCGAGAATGTGGAAAGATAGGTCTACACCAGAATCTATAAAGAAAACTATGTTCATGAAAAATGAACTAGTTCCAGAGGCCCCATTCACTCTCAATGGAACAGACATCTGTGAATGCAGCAGTTATGTGTACCTAGGTCGAGAAGTCAACATGATGAACGACCTAAGACCTGAGCTGTGCAGGAGGAAGAGAGCTGCATGGAATGCCTTCAAAGGCATCGAAGAAATAGCTAAAAGGACAAAGAACCTCCAGCTCTGGGCACATCTCTTTGACTCCACTGTTCTCCCTGTATTAACATACACCTCAGAGACCTGGGTCCTATGAAAGGATGAGAATGCTATTCAGGTCTCTCAAAGAGGAATGGAAAGAGCTATGCTTGGAATCTCATGCCTCAAGTGAGAGAAGGAATCTGGAGTTCCGACCTCCATCGACAATCCAGAGTCAGGGACACTGCCTCGTTTGCCAAGGTGTCGAAAATCAGATGGACTGGATATGTAATGCGATTTGGAGGCGACCACTGGACTAGAGCCATTACCGACTGGATCCCACAGGACATCAAAAGATCGCATGGCTGCCCACCTACAAGATGGTAAGACTTCTTCATCAAGACCCTGAACAAACGGTTTGAGGCTCTTAGTATTTCTGAAGCAAGCAGATGTCATTGGGCTACACTGGCATGTGATAGAGTTAAATGGAAACGTTACTGGCACCCGCTGGAGCAAATTGGACGAATAACGGGATGTCAAGTGATCAAGTGAATTACAACCTGATCTATTAAAATACCTTTTGTTTTCCCCCAGGCTTGAGAACAGGAAAATTGGGCTGCCGAATGGAAACAGTGTCAGCTCAGATATTAATTGGATTTTACATAATTGGTTTTTATCCTGGAAGGTCCTGCTTTAATTTCCAAAGGAAAATGTATCAGGAGTCCATGAAGTCTCACTGTAACAGGACACATTGTTAAGTGCTAGAGCTTTTATTTTATGACTCACCGTAGTAGAGTGCATGTCCGCAAAAAGTCTAAGAATATGGGAAGTTACTCCTGGGAATATACTCTGGGAAGCCAAAAATACGCAGCGGAAACACCACTCCCTACTTTTATGTTCATAGCAGCATTATTCACAATAGTCAGAATCTGGAAACAACCAGAGTGCCCTAGAATCGGATGACTGGGTAAAGCAACTTTGGTACATCTACACAATGGAATACTTATGCAGCTGTTAGAAAAAATGAAGTTATAAAATTCTGCTCTATAAATGGATGGACATGGAGAAGATTCCCATTCATCATCAATTTGTTCGAGCGGGCACCAGTAACATCTCCATATGACCTGTCTCATGCAAGTAGAGCCCAAGGGCACCTGCTTGCTCCAGGAACATAAAGAGCCTCAAACCATTCCATCGGGTCATGGGAATGAGGTCTATAATTGTTACTGGTATTTTGCATATCAAATACAACACGGGTTAGCTGGCCAGGCTCTGCTGTGCAGGTAACATACTCTTGTAGTCATCTAAAAATCCAGCATTTATTGATGAACTGCTGCCGCAAGCGGGCCTCTCGAACTGGGCTGTGATAGGCTGGTCTGCTGGGTGGAGTTCTGACGAGGGGGAAGTCCGGATGTGGAAAATGGAGGCCCCTCATGGAGTGGGGGATCGCCTGGCTTGTTGTGAGTCTCTGCTGGAGTGGTGGGCCAGGGCTAGAACCTGCCATCCCTCCCGGGCACCTCATGAGCGGCTGGGCACAGGGAGAGACAGTAGCAGCTCTGCCCCATGTCGTGAGTCTCTGATCAGCATACCTGGGCCGGATTTAAAAAAGACTGCTCCAGGGTGGATCTTGGTGAACTGGGCTGTGATAGGCTGGTCTGCTGGGTGGAGTTCTGGCCAGAGGGAAGTCTGAATGTGGAAATGGAGGCCCCCTCATGGAGTGGGGGTCGTCTGGCTTGTGAGGCTCTGCTGGAGTGGTGGGCTAGGGCTAGAACCTGCCATCCCTCCTGGTCGCCTCATGAGCGGCTGGGCACAGGGAGAGCCAGTAGTAGCTCTGCCCCATGTCTGAGAGTCTGTGAGATTATGTTGAGTGAAATTAGCCAGGAGAGACAGTACAGAATGACTGCATTTATTTGCATGACATAAATATATATGTACATATTATGATACTCAATATCCAAGGTCAAGTGAAACATGACCTTGCAACAGGATGTCTTGTCAAAGGTGGAAATTACTCACAAACGTGTGGGAGTCAGAGGCAGATAAGACAGAAAATGGAACAGTGTGCTAACAATTGTCGAGGGTACTAATACCATCCTAGAACTGAGCATTAAATACAGGCAAAAAAGATACACATGACAACCCTTTAATGTATGTTCTGTAATCCATAAAATGGAAGGGAAGGAAAAGAGAGAGAAGGAGGAAATAAAGAACCTGCCATGGAGGCGGGCTGGGGAGGGGGAGGGAACCAGGGACATTGGTGGTGGGAGATGGGCACTGGTGGAGGGATGGGTGCTGGAACACTGTATGACCGAAACCCAAATATGAACTTTTAATTGTATATCTTTGTAATTGTATATCTCACAGTGGTATAATAAAAAAGCATGACACATAATCCACAGAACCCTAATAACATAATGGATATCTAGTTGTGCAGGTATTTAAACAGGACCTAGCAGGACATGTCACACGTAACTGCTTCTAGCTGTAGGACTTTTGTCCTTTGCTGCTTGTGTTTTTTTAAATTTCTATTATGCACATGTTAACTTAAAAATATTATTTTAAAAACCTGTAAAAATTGTAAATAAAGTGGACTAGATTGTTAGTACAGTAGGTAGGGCATTTTGCCTTGCATGGGGCTGACCCAGGTTTGATTTCTGGCACCCATTAGTCCCCTTGAGCCCTGCCAAGGAGTGATCCCTGAGTGCTGAGCCAGAGTAAGCCCTGAGCACTGCCAGGTATAGGCTCCATAAAAAATTTTGTAAGCATTTTTTTTTTTTGTTTTCTCCAGCACGGCAGAGCCTGGCAAGCTACCTGTGTTGTATTTGATATGCAAATACCAGTAACAATTATAGACCTCATTCTCATGTCCTGATGGAATGGTTTGAGGCTCTTTATGTTCCTGGAGCAAGCAGGTGCCCTGGGCCCTACTAGCATGAGACAGGACATATGGAGATGTTACTGGTGCCCTCGAGCCAATCGATGATGAACGGAAGACAGTGATACAGTAATACAGTGAAAAAAATGAATATGGGAAATTTATGCAAGGAACTAGTGTGGCATTCCTATTTTCCTCTGTACTTAGTTTCACGAGCATGGGAAGCACAATATTAAGTTTAGTAGGATTTTCATGAATAGATACAATTTGGGCTTCAGAAGAAGTTCATGAAGTTTTGTCGATGGTCACAGTTTATTTCATGTGAAACCTGGGTAGACGTGATCCTGGCCGTAGCCTAAAAAGGCTACTGCATAAAAATGTTTGTAACGGACATTTGTATATACATTCTGTCTGTCAATATTGAATTTCCCTTGGGTGAGATTTCCAAAGTATTTGTATTAATTTTTTTTGGTTTTTTGCTTTTTGAATCACACCTAGCGATGCTCAGGAGTTACCCCAGCCTGCACTCAGGCGCTACTTATGGCGGTGCTCGGAGACTTTATGGGATGCCAGGATATAACCTGGATTGGCTGCAAGCAAGGCAAATGCCCTACCCGCTGTCCTATCGCTCTGGCCTTGTGTTAATTTAGTTGTCTGTATGTGTGGTATCACTTGTCATCCCATTGTTCATCGATTTGCGCAAAAGCTGGCACTCAGTAACACTCCATTCATTGGGAATGGGAGCCATTATCGCTACTGTTTTAGACCTCATTCCGGGAATGGATTGAGGCTCTTATATGTTCCTGAGCAAGCAGATGCCTTGGGCTCTACTAGCATGAGACAGGACATATGGAGATGTTACTGGGGCCGGCTCGAGCAAATCGAAGATGAACGGGAAAGACAGTGATACAGTGATCGCTAAGTTTTTGGCATATTGGCTACACCACAGGTAGCTTGCCAGGCTCTGCCGTGGCTCTGGTTCATCCCAGGGGGCCTCATCTTTTTTCTGTGCAGACCTTCAACTATTCAGGGCCCATGGGGCAGAGCCCTCAGTAGAGAAGCTTGTCTCCTGTCTGCCACCTGCCGATCGATAGCTAAGGCACTTCGCAGCTACACCTGCAACCACCGAGGGGCAGAGAGTTGGTGATGTGGTATGTCGGTAAGCTAAAATATAGAACTTCAGCCATAGAGCAAAAGTAGAGAAAGGGTAAGTCCCTCTGCAGGCTCACTCCGTGGTCCCAAACACTGCCAGGAGTGGCCCTGAGCACAGGGGGTTTGCCTCCCACATGTATCCTTATATATATATATAATCTGCTACCTTTCATATCTGTTATTACATAACACATGCGCAGCAATTATCTCTATGTAATTTAGTTCTCCCCCTCTGTGCCTTGGGTTTTTTTAGCTTCTCTCCCCACCATCATTCCTCCTGCCTAGCCAGCCGCGCCAAGCCCTGTCTCGTAGATAGCTTCTAGACAGGCCTCTGCTAGCCTAATCTGCCTCCTCCCAGCACCTTTTCTTCCTCTCAAAAAATCTGAGCAGAATTCTCTCCAGGTGGGGTAAGTTTTTCCCTCTGTTTTTCACCTCTCCCCTTCCAAGCTATCCTGACCATCCCATCCTAATTCCCACCCCATTCTAACTCCTCGATAAACTTCTGGTCTGAATAATCCCAGCAGACTTTGGGGGCCTACAGGCCTGAGGCTCATTTCGGGCAGAGGAAACCTCAGTGTGGAGCCTTACAAGAAGAGCTGTGGGCGGCTTCGGATTGGTCGGGGGCTTGTGCCATGCGTGGAGCATGCAGGACTGTCACGGAAGGTGCAAATCATTTAGGATGTAATTTGGCTCCCAGAGACAACAGGGTGCAAGTGGGCGGAGTAGCTTTGAGAAACCAGAGATTCCCTCTCCTCCTCTCTCCCAAAGACTAGCGCCTAGGGGCACTCTGCTTTAAAATCAAAGTTTGCCTTTTTGTTGTGCTTGCTAACAAGATGCAAGCATCTTCCTTCCTCCCTTTCTGCTCCTTTTGCTTTTGGGTCACACTTGGCAATGCTCAGGGGTTACTCCTCGCTCTGCATTCAGGGAATTACCTGGCGGTGTTCAGGGGACCA
>JAJIBD010035783.1:0-31861 GCA_021461705.1 Cryptotis parvus
CAGAGGCCTGGAGTCCTGCCCCTAACCTATCCGCTAGCCAGGCCAAACCAGTTCCCGTATGACAGAGGCCTGGAGTCACCTAACCCTATCCACGCTAGCCGGGCGAGACTAGTTCCGCATGACAGAGGCCTGGAGTCACCTAACCTGCTTACGCTAGCCGGGCGGACTAGTTCTAAGTATGACAGAGGCGGGGTCATAACCTATCCGTGCTAGCCGGGCAGACTAGTTCCGGTATGACCAGAGGCCTGGAGTCACCTAACCTATCGCTAGCCGGGCAAACTAGTTCCCGTGTGACAGAGGCCTGGAGTCACTAACCTATCCGCAACTAGCGGGCAGACCAGTTCCGCTATGACAGAGGCCAGCACAGATCACTAGCCCTATCCACGCTAGCGGGCAGACTAGTTACCGCATGACAGAGGCCTGGGAGTAACCTAACCCTATGCCTTCTTGGGCAGACTAGTTCACATTATGACAGAGGCCTGGAGTCGCAAGGCCCTATCCATGGCAGACTAGTTACAGCATGACAGAGGCATAGGTCACTAACCCTATCCGCTAGACGGGCAGACTAGTTCATGACGAGGCCTGGAGTCACTAACCTATCCGCGCTAGCTGGGCAGACTAGTTCCCGCATGACAGAGGCCAGGGTCACCTGGCCTATCGGCGCTGGCGAGGCAGACTAGTTACGCATGACCAGAGGCCTGGGTCACTAACCTAACCACGCGTGCCGAGACAGACTAGTTACCGTATGACAGAGGCCTGGAGTCACTAACCCTATCACATGGCGAGACAGATAGTTCCTGTATGACAGGAGCGAAGTACCCCTAACCATATCACAGCTAGCCGGCAGACCAGTTCCCGCATGACAGAGGCCTGGAGTCACCTAACCCTATCCGCTAGCCGAGCAAAATATAGTTCCATTATGAAGACCTTGGGGCCTGGAGTCACCTAACCTATCCGCTAGCCGGTGCAAATAGTTCCCATTGACAGAGGCCTGGGTCACATAACCATATACGGCTAGCTGGGCAGACTAGTTCCGCATGACAGAGGCCAGGAGTCACCTAACCCTATCCGGCGCTAGCCGAGAGAGGCAGGTGGTTCCATGACAGGGGCCTGGGTCACCTAACCCTATCAAGCTAGCCGAGCAAACTAGTTCATTATGAGAGGCCTGGGTCACTAACCCTATCTGCTGCTTGGCCAAACCTAGTTCCGTATGCTGTAGAACCGTGAAGTCCACTAACCTATCTGGCACGAAAGCCGAGCAGACTAGTTCCGTATGACAGAGGCCTGGGTCACCTAACTGCGCCAAGCCGGGCAGACAAAGTTCGATATGACCAGAGCCTGGAGTCACCTAACCTATCCGCGCTGGCAGGCAGACTAGTTACCGCATGACAGAGGCCTGGAGTCACTAACCTATACGCTCTAGCCGGGCAGACTAGTTCCGCATGACAGAGACCTGGAGTCACATAACACTATCCGCTACCGAGCAGACTAGTTCCCGCATGACGGGGCCGGGTCACCTAACACTATCCGCTGGCGGCGATGGTCCCGCATGACAGAGGCCTGGAGTCACTAACACCTCCGTGCGCCGGGGCAGACTAGTTACGTGGCGGAGGCGCAGGTCACTAACCTATCTAGCCAGAACTGGGCTAGTTCAGCGGCATGACAGAGGCCTGGAGTCACTAACCTATCCCCACGCGCTGGCTAGGGCAGACTAGTTACGCATGACGAGGCGCAAGGTCACGCATAGCACTTATCCGCTGCCGGGGCAGACTAGTTACGCATGACCCAGAGGCGGGTCACCTAACACATTATCGCTAGCCGAGGCAGGCTAGTTCGCGCGGCAGAATGCGGTCACCTAACGCATCGCTGGCGGCGGCTCAGTTCCGTGAGAGAGGCTGCAGGTCGCCCTTTAACCCTGTAAGCAGCTGGGCAGACTAGTTCTTGTGGCAGAGGCACAGGTCACTAACCCTATCACGCTATGGCTGGGCAGACTAGTTCCCATATGACAGGCACGAGTCACTAACTTTATCAACTAGCCGAGCAAACTAGTTCCGTATGACAGAGGCCTCAGGTCACTAACCTACTCCTTTAGCCGGGCCGGGCTAGTTCCGTATGACCCCAGAATTACGGTCACGCCGAGAGCTTTCATATCGCAGCTGGGCGAACTAGTTCCGCATGACAGAAGCTAGGGGTGCTTTAACCTCATCGTACTAGCAGGGTTGAATAGTTCCACGCATGACAGAGGCCTGGAGTCACCTAACTATATCCGCTAGCCGAGCAAAACTAGTTCCGTATGGCAGAGGCCTCAGGTCACTAGCTATCACGCGTAGCCGAGCAGACTAGTTCCGCATGACCGAAGGCCTGGAGTCACTAACCCCTATCCGCTAACGAGCAGACTAGTTCCGTATGACGGGGCCGAGTAACATAACCCTATCCGTGCTAGCCGGGCAGACTGATTCCGTATGACAGGGCCTGGAGTCACTAGCCTATCACGCTAGCGGGCCAACTAGTTCCGTATGACGAGGCCTGGGTCACCTAACCTATCCACGCTAGCCGGGCAGGCTAGTTCCCACGTATGGGCGAGGCCTGGAGTCACCTAACCCTATCCACTTCTGGCCGGGCAGACTAGTTCCGCATGACAGAGGCCTGGGTCACCTAACCTTAAAACCTAGCCGGGCAGACTGGTTCCGCGTATGACGAGGCCTGGGTCGCCTGTCCGCTAGCGGGGCAGGAGCTAGTTCCAGCATGACAGAGGCCTGGGTCACTAACCCCTGCCCAGCGCTGACAGACGGGCTAATTCCGCATGACAGAGGCCTGGAGTACTGCTATCCCGGCGCTAGCTGAGCAGACTAGTTCCCATGACAGAGGCCGAGTCACTAACCTATCCCGCGTAGCCGAGGCAGACTAGTTCCGCATGACGGGGCCTGGGTCACTACTAACCTATCCGCGCTAGCCGGGCAAGCTAGTTCCCATTATGACAGAGGCCTGGAGTCACCTAACCTATCCACGCTAGCCGGGCAGACTAGTTCCTGTATGACAGAGCGGGGTCACCCTAACCATGTGGCCGGGCGATGTTGGTTGGTTCCTACCACCACCTTGTTGGGAGGCAGAGGCCTGGAGTCCACCTAACCTATCCGGCGTAGCCGAGCAAGCTAGTTCCTGTATGACAGAGGCGCAGGTCACCTAACCTATCGTGCTGGCCGGGCAAATAGTTCATTATGACTAGAGGCCTGGAGTCACGCTAACCATATCAGCGCTAGCTGGCAGACTAGTTCCGCGCGACCAAGGGCCGGGGTCACTAAACCTATCCGGCGCTGGCCGAGAGGCAGACTAGTTCCACGCATGACGAGGCCTGGAATCACCTAACCTATCGCTGGCAGCAAACTAGTTCCGTATGACAGAAGCGCAGGTCACTAACCCTATCCGCTAGCCGGGCAGACTGGATTCCGCATGACAGAGGCCCACAGAGTCACCTAACCTATCACGCTGGCGGGCAGACTGGTTACGTGCGAGCGAGGCGGAGTCGCCGCTATCGTGCTGGCGGGCAGACTTCAGGTCGCATGACAGAGGGCTGTAGTCACCTAACCTATCAGCGTAGCCGGAGCAGACTAGTTCCGTATGACCCAGAGGCCTGGAGGTCACCTAACCTATCACGCTAGCCGGGCAGACTGGTTCCCATGACGAGGCCTGGAGTCACTAACCTATCACGCTGGCCGGGCAGACTAGTTCCCATGACGAGGCCTGGAGTCACTAACCTATCGCTAGCTGAGGCAGACTAGTTCCGGTATGACGGGGCGGAGTCACTAACCCTATCGCGCTAGCCGAGCAGACTAGTTTTACATTGTGACAGAGGGCCGCAAGGTCACTAACCCTATCTAACCAGGCCGGGCAGACTAGTTCCCGTGATGATGAGGCCTGGAATCTTAGCCTATCCAAGCATGAGCCGGGCAGACTAGTTACCGTATGACAGAGGCCTGGAGTCACCTAACACTATCCGCGCAGGCCGGGCAGACTAGTTCCGCGTGAGGCAGGCCTGGGTCACCTAACCTATCCGCGCAGGCTGGGCAGACTAGTTCCCGCATGAGCGAGGCCTGGGTCACTAACCCTATCCGCTCTGGCAGGGCAGACTAGTTACGCATGACAGAAACTACGGAGTCACTAAATATTCACGCTAGCCGGAAAGACTAGTTCCCATGACCCAGAGGCCTGGTCACCTAACCTATTCGCTAGCGAGAGGCAGACTAGTTCCGCTATGACAGAAGGCGCAAAATTCACCTAATCTATTCCTTTAGCCGGGAAGACTAGTTCCGCATGACAGAGGCCTGGTGCTAACCCTCTATACGCTGGCCGAGCAGACTAGTTCCGCACTGACAGAGACCTGGGTCACCTGGCCTACCACGCTAGCTGGGCGGGCTAGTTCCTGGCATGACCCAGAGGCCTGGGTCACCCACTAGCCCTATCCGCTAGCGTAGAAGGCAGACTAGTTCCCTTTATGACAGAAGTGGGTCACTAAATGTGCCGCTAGCCGGGAAGACTAGTTCCATGACAGAAGCCTGTGGTCACCTAACCTATTACGCTAGCGAGGCAGACTAGTTCCATTATGACGGGGCCTGGGTCACCTAACCTATTCGCGCTAGCCGGAGACTGATTCCGCGACAGAGGCGCAGAGTGCTGGCACTATCGGCGCTAGCCGGGCCAGACTAGTTCCGCATGACAGAGACCTGGAGTCACCTAACTGCTCCACGCTAGCCGGGCAGACTAGTTCACTGTATGACAGAGGCCTGGGTCACCTAACCCTATACGCTGGCCGGGCAGACTAGGTCCCGCATGACAGAGGCCTGGAGTCCTGCTAACCCTATCTGCTCTATCCGGGCAGACTAGTTTCCCGTATATGACCGAGACCTGGGTCACTTCTAACCCTATCCACGCTAGCCGGGCAGACTAGTTCCCGCATGAAGCGAGGCCTGGGTCACTAACCTATCACCGCTAGCCGGACTAGTTCCCATATATGACCAGAGACCTGGGTCACCTAACCCTATCCCAGCTAGCCGGTGCAGACTAGTTCCTGTATGACAGAGACCTGGGTCACTAACCCTATCCGCTAGCTGGGCAAACTAGTTCGCATATGACGGGGGTTGGGTCACCTAACCCTATCTGTGCAAAGCCGGGCAGACTAGTTCCGCATGACAGAGCCTGGAGTCACCTAACCCTATCGCTCTAGCCGAGCAGACTAGTTCCATGACAGAGACCTGGAGTAACATAGCACTATCCGCTACCGGGCAGACCAGTTCCACGCATGACAGAGGCCGGAGTCACCTAACACTATCCGCTAGCCGAGGCATTAGTTCCGCATGACAGAGGCCTGGGTCACCTAACACTATCCGGCGCTGGCCGGGCAGACTAGTTCGTATGACAGGGTACAGGTCACCTAGCCTGCTCTGCGCTGGCTGAGCAGACTAGTTCCAGCATGACCCAGGGCGCAGGTCACCTGAACCTATCCGCTGGACCCGGACAGACTAGTTCCGCATGACAGAGGCCTGGGTCACCTAACCCTATCCCACGCTAGCTGGGCAGACTAGTTCCGCGCGACAGAGGCCTCAGGTCACTAACCTATCGCGCTAGCCCGGCAAACTAGTTCCATTGACAGAGGCCTGGAGTCACCTAACCCTATCCCACGCTAGCCGGGCAGACTAGTTCCGATGACTAGAGGCGCAGGTGAAACATAACCATATCGGCTAGCTGGGCGAGACTAGTTCCCGCATGACAGAGGCCAGGAGTCACTAACCCTATCGCTGGCCGAGAGGCGAACTAGTTCCCATGACCCAGAGAGGCCTAGAGTCACCTAACCTATCTAGCCAAGCAAACTAGTTCCAGTATGACAGAGGCCTGGAGTCACTAACCCTATCCCACCTTCGCACGGGCCAGACTAGTTCCGCATGACAGAGGCCTGGAGTCACCTAACCTATCCGCTAGCCGGGCAGACTAGTTCCGTATGACAGAGGCGGGGAGTCACTTAACCCTATCCGTGCTAGCAGGGCGGGCTAATTCCCACATGACCCAGGGCCTGGGTCACCTAACCTATCCGCGTAGCGGCAAGCTAGTTCCGATGACAGAGGCCTAGAGTCACCTAACCCTATCCCATGGCGGGCAGACTAGTTCCGTATGACAGAGGCCTGGAGTCACCTAACCCTATCCGCTAGCAGACGACTAGTTCCATATGACAGAGGCCTGGAGTAACCTAACCTATCAACGCTAGCGGGCAGACTGGTTCCGATATGACAGAGGGCACCAGGTCACCAAACCTATCCCACGCTAGCCGGGCAGACTAGTTCCAGCATGACAGGGCAGCAGTCACCTAACCTATCGGCTAGGCGGGCAGACTGGATTCCCGCATGACAGAGCGCAGGTCACTAACTATGGGTGCTAGCTGAGCAGACTAGTTCCGCATGACGGGGGCCAGAGTCACTAGCCTATCGCTGGCGGGGCAGACTAGTTCCGCGCGGCGAGGCCTGGAGTCACCTAACCCTAACCACGCGGCGGGCAGACTAGTTCCGTATGACAGAGGCCTGGAGTCACCTAACCCTATCCACGTAGCCGGGCAGACTAGACTGTATGACCCAGAGACGAGGTCACCTAACCATATACTCTTGCTTGAGCAGACTAGTTCCATGACAGAGGCCTGGAGTCACCTAACCTATCGCTAGCCGGGTGCAAACTAATTCCCATTATGACAGAGGCCTGGAGTCACCTAACCTATCAGTAGCCGGGCAAAACTAGTTCCGTATGACAGAGGCCTGGGTCACATAACCATATCCGGCGCTAGCTGGGCAGACTAGTTCCCGCATGACCCAGAGGCCAGGGTCACCTAACCTATCAGCTTGGCGGCAGACTAGTTCCGCGCGACAGAGGCCTGGAGTCACCTAACCCTATCCGCAGCTAGCCCGGCAATAGTTTCCGTATGACAAGAGGCGCAGTCACTAACCCTATCCACATGCCGAGCAGACTAGTTCCATGACAGAGGCCTAGAGTCACTAACCCTATCACGCTGGCGGGCAGACTAGTTCCGTATGACAGAGGCCGGGAGTCACTTAACCCTATCCGTGCTGGCCGGGCAGACTAGGTCCCGCATGACAGAGGCCTGTAGTCACCTAACCTGTGCGCTGGCGACTGAACTAGATTCCTGCATGACAGAGGCCTGGAGTCACCTAGCCCTATCCGCTCTAGCCGGGCAGACTAGTTCCGCATGACAGAGACCTGGGTCACATAACACTATCCGCTACCGGGCAGACTAGTTCCGCATGACAGAGGCCGGTCACCTAGCACTATACCGCTAGCGGCCGATAGTTCCGCATGACCCAGAGGCCTGGAGTCACTAGCACTATCAGCTGGCGACAGACTAGTTCCGTGTGACAGAGGCCTGGAGTCACCTAACCCTATCCGCGCTGGCTAGGCGAGACTAGTTCCAGCATGACAGAGGCCTGGAGTCACTAACCTATCACGCTAGCTGGGCAGACTAGTTCCGCATGACAGAGGCCTGGAGTCACTAACTTTATCGTTAGCCCGGCAAACGGATTCCCATTATGACCAGAGCCTAGGTCACCTAACCTATCCCGCTAGCCGGGCAGACTAGTTCCGTGCGGTAGAGGCCTGGAGTCACGCAGCATACATCGCTAGCTGGGCAGACTAGTTCCGCATGTTGAGGCCAGGAGTCACCTAACCTATCCCCACTGGCGGGGCGGGCTAGTTCCGCATGACAGGGCCTGGAGTCACCTAACCCTATCCGCTAGCCGAGGCAAACTAGTTTCATTATGACGGGGCTGGAGTCACCCTAACCTATCACGCTAGCCGGGCAGACTAGTTCCATGACAGAGGCCTGGAGTCACCTAACCCTGTCCCGCGCTGGCGGGCAGACTAGTTCGTGCGACAGAGCGGGAGTCGCTAACCTATCCGTGCTAGCCGGGCAGACTAGTTCCATTATGACAGAGGCCTGGAGTCACCTAACCTATCAACTGCTGGGCAGCTCGTTTCATTGCGGCTGCAGAGGCTTTGATTTACTGGCTTTCATCCATTCGCGGTGCGATTCGGTTCGTGTGAGCCAGGCGCAGTCACTAACCTCTCCCGCTGGCGAGACGGCGACTGGTTCCGCGCCGTGAAGGCGCAGATTACTACCCTTCTCGCGCTCTTTGGGCAGATGGTTCCATGAGCAAAGGCCGAGTGCTGAGCCCTATCCATGGCGACTGGGCATCAGTTACAGCATAATAGAGGCCTGAGTCACTATTCATCCAGCTCAGACAGACGGGCTAGTTCCGCGTGAGAGTATGGGAGTCACTAACCTCTCAGCTGGCTGACGATTCAGTTCCACGCGTGACAGTAAAGTGCTAGCCTGTCCGCGCGAGCAGATATTCATGTGACCAGGGCTGGGTCTTCTTTAACCAGCTGGCAGACAGACTAGTTCCATTGCCGGCAGGAACCCCAAATTCCCTTTACTTCTCCACAGCTGCTTGGGCTGAGACTAGTTCTATAATATGACAGAAGAGCAAAATTACTAACCATATCAGCTGGCCGAGTGGTTCATGTGATGGTATGAATTCACTGAAGCCTGTCAAGCTGTAGACATTGAGCCGCTGCGACAGAGACGCTCAGGTCACCTAACCCTATCCACATGACCGAGCAAACTAGTTCACATGACCAGAGGCCTGGAGTCACGCATAACCATATCGCTAGCTGAGCAGACTAGTTCACGCATGACAGAGGCCAGGAGTCACCTAACCCTATCCCAGCGCTAGCCAGGAGCAGACTAGTTCCGCATGACAGAGGCCTGGAGTCACCTAACCCTATCATGCTTGGGCAGACTAGTTCCCGTATGACAGAGGCCTGGGTGAAGCCCTATCCCACTTTGCTTAGGGCAGACTAGTTCCAGCATGACAGAGGCGCAGGAGTCACTAACCTATCCATGCTAGGCGGGCAGACTAGTTCCATGACAGAGGCCTGGGTCACCTAACCTATCGGCTAGCTGGGCAGACTAGTTCCCGCATGACGGGGCCAGAGGTCACCTGGCTATCCAGCTGGCAGAGCGAATGTTCCGCATGGCAGAGAGGCCCTGGTCACTAACCTATACGCTGGCCGGGCAAACTAGTTCCGTATGACCAGAGGCCTGGAGTCACTAACCCTATCCCACGCTAGCCGGGCAGACTAGTTCCTGAGCCAGAGGCAAGGAGTCACCTAACCATATGCAGCTAGCCGAGCAGACTAGTTCCGCATGACAGAGGCCTGGGTCACTAACCCTATCACAGCTGGCCGAGCAAACGTTCACCTGTATGACGAGGCGCAGGGTGCCTAAACTATCAGCTGGCCGGCAAATAGTTCCGTATGACGAGGCCTGGAGTCACATAGCCATATCGGCTAGCTGGGCAGACTAGTTCCCTTGTGACAGAGGCCAGGAGTCACCTAACCTATCGCTGGCGAGGCGACTAGTTCCGCATGACAAAATATGGAATCACTAACCCTATCCGGCAGCCGAGCGACTAGTTCGTGCGTGAGGCCTGGAGTCACCTAACCCTATCCACGCTAGCGGGCAGACTAGTTCCGCATGACAGGGCCTGGGGTCACCTAACTATCCACGCTGGCCGGGCGGGCTAGTTCCGTATGACAGAGGCCGAGTCACTTAACCCTATCCGTGCTAGCCGAGCAGACCTTCAGGTCCGCATGACGAGGCCTGCTCCAGTCACTAACTATCACGCTAGCCGAGTAGACTAGTTCCGGCCAGAGGCCTGGAGTCACTAACCCTATCACGCTTCGCTTGGGCAGACTAGTTCCCATATGACAGAGGCCTGGAGTCACCTAACCCTATCCGCGCTAGCCGAGCAGACTAGTTCCGTTTATGACAGAACCCATAGGTCACTAACCCTATCGCTATTCAGAGGCAGACTAGTTCCGTATGGCAGAGGCGGGAGTCACCTAACCCTATCCGCGCTAGCGGCAGACTAGTTCGTATGACAGAGGCCTGAGTCACCTAACCTATCTGCAGGCCAGGCAGACTAGTTCCCGTATGACCCAGAGGCCTGGAATCACCTAACCCTATCGCGCCCAGGCGGGCAGACTAGTGCCATTATGACAGAGGCCTGGAGTCACCTGGCACTATCCACGGCGCGGCGGGCAGACTAGTTCCGCATGACAGAGGTACAGAGTCACCTAGCCCTATCAGCCCAGGCTGGCAGACTAGTTCCGCATGACAGAGGCCTGGAGTCACCTAACCTATGGCTCGCCAAGCAGACTAGTTCCCGCATGACAGGGCCTGGAGTCACTAAATATTCCGCTAGCCGGGAAGACTGGATTCCACGACAGAGGGCCTGTAGTCACTGCTTGTCGCGCTAGCCGAGGCAGACTAGTTCCATTATGACAGAGGCCTGGGTCACCTAATCCTATTCCGCTAGCCGGGAAGACTAGTTACCCATGACGAGGCCTGGGTGCCTAACCTATCGGCTAGCAGAGCAGACTAGTTCCGCATGAACGAGACCTGGAGTCACCTAACCTATCACGTAGCCGGGCAGACTAGTTCCTGTATGTGGGGCCTGGAGTCACCTAACTATACGCTACTGGCGAAGGCAGACTAGTTCCCGCATGGCAGAGGCCTGGAGTAGCTAAATATTGCCGTAGCCGGAGATTAGTTCCCACATGACAGAGGCCTGGTCACTAACCCCTATTCGCGCTGGCAGGCAGACTAGTTCCGTATGACAGGCCTGGAGTCACCTAACCTATTCCGCTAGCCGGGAAGGCTAGTTCCGCATGACAGAGGCCTGGGTCACTAACCTATCGCTAGCCGAGCAGACTAGTTCAGCATGACAGAGACCTGGAGTCACCTAACCTATCCACGTAGCCGGGCAGACTGGTTCGCAGCCTTGACGGGGCCTGCAGGTCACCTAACCCTATACGCTGGCCGGGCAGACTAGGTCCCGCATGACAGAGGCCTGGGTCACCTAACCCTATCTTTGCTCTACTCAGACGAATGGTTTCCGTATATGACAGAGACCTGGGTCACTAACCTATCCGCTAGCCGAGCAGACTAGTTCCCGCATGACCGAGGCCTGGAGTCACCTAACCCTATCGCGCTAGCGGCAGCTAGTTCCCCATATATGACAGAGACGGTCACCTAACCTATCCGCTAGCCGGGCAGGCTAGTTACTGTATGACCAGGATGCAGGTCACTAACCCTATCATAGTAGCTGAGCAAATATTAGATTCGCGCATATGACAGAGGTTGGAGTCACTGGCTATCTTATTGCAAGAAGCCGGAGCAGACCCCCAAAACATGACAGAGGCCTGGAGTCACCTAGCTTTATCCACGCGCTACCGGGCAGACTAGTTCCGCATGACCGAGGCGGTCACCTAACACACTATCCGCTGGCGAGCGACTAGTTCCGCATGACAGAGGCTACCAGGTCACCTAACACTATCGGCGTAGCCGGGCAGACTAGTTCGTGAGGAAGGCGGGGCCCCTGGGTCACTAACCTATCTTAAGCTAGCTGGGCAGACTAGTTCCAGCATGACAGAGGCCTGAGTCACCTAACCCTATGCGCTAGACGGGACAGACTAGTTCCCGCATGGCAGAGGCCTGGAGTCACCTAACCGTAGCTGGGCAGACTAGTTCCCGCATGACAGAGGCCTGGGTCACCTAACCTATCCGCTAGCCAGCAAACTAGTTCCGTATGACGAGGCCTGGAGTCACTATTTCTCCACGCTAGCCCGGGCGGAATAGTTCCGTATGACAGAGGCCTGGAGTCACATAACCATATCCGCTAGCTGGGCAGACTAGTTCCGCATGACCCAGAGGCCAGGAGTCACTAACCTATCCGCGCTGGCCGAGGCAGACTAGTTCCGCATGACAGAGGCCTGGGTGCCTAACCCTATCCGCTAGCCAAGCAGAGCTAGTTCCCGTATGACAGAGACGCCAGTGCTAACCCTATCCCGCTGGCGCAGAGACTAGTTCACGCATGACAGAGGCCTGGAGTCCACCTAACCTATCCGTAGCGAGCAGACTAGTTCCCGTATGACGAGGCCGGGAGTCATAACCCTATCCGTGCTAGCCGAGCAGACTAGTTCCGTATGACAGAGGCCTGGGTCTGCCTAACCTATCTTAGCGCTAGCCGAGCAAACTAGTTCCGTATTATGACAGAGGCCTGGAGTCACCTAACCCTATCCACGCTAACGGGCAGACTAGTTCACGTGAGCCAAGAGGCCTGGAGTCACCTAACCCTATCCACGATAGCCGAGCAGACTAGTTCCCGCATGACAGAGGCCTGGAGTAACGCCTAACCCCTATCAACGCTAGCCGGGCAGGGCTTTAGTTCCCGATGACAGAGGCCTGGAGTCACCCAAACCCTATCCACGCTAGCCGAGCAGACTAGTTCCGCACTTGGCAAGAGGCCTGGAATACCAGCTATACGCTAGACGGGCGGAGCTAGTTCCGCATGACAGAGGCCTAGAGTCACCTAACCTATCCGGCTAAGCTGGGCAAGACTAGTTCCCACATGACAGAGGCCAGGAGTCACCTAACCTATCGGCTAGCCAGCAGACTAGTTCCCGCATGACAGAGGCCTGGGTCACCTAACCCCTAACCACGCTAGCCGGGCAGACTAGTTCCGTATGACAGGCCTGGGTCACCTAACCCTATCCACGCTAGCCGGGCAGACTAGTTCCTGTATGACAGAGGCAGGAGTCACCCTAACCATATACAGCGCTAGCCGAGCAGACTAGTTCCGCATGACAGAGGCCTGGAGTCACTAACCCGGCGTGTAGCCAGAGGCAAACTAGTTCCGTATGACAGAGGCCTGGGTCACTAACCTATCCGGCTGGCGAGCAAACTAGTTCATTATGACAGAGGGCCGCAGGTCACATAACCATATCGCTAGCTGGGCAGACTAGTTCACGCGCCGGCAGAGGCCAGGGGTCACTAACCTATCCGGCTGGCCGAGGCAGACTAGTTCCGCATGACAGAGGCCTAGAGTCACTAACCTATCGCGCTAGCCGAGCGAGCTAGTTCGTGAGGCCCAGGAACAGGTCACCTAACCCTATCTACGCATAGCGAAGGCAAACTAGTTCCGTATATGGCAGAGACCGTAAGTCACCTAACCCTATCTGTGCAAAGCCGAGCAGACTAGTTCCGTATGACAGGAGCCTGGAGTCACCAAGCCTATCACGCCAAGCCGGGCAGACAAGTTCCCGTATGACAGAGGCCTGGAGTCACTAAACTACTCCCGCTAGCCGAGGCAGACTAGTTCCCTTGAGCCAAGGCCTGGGTCACTAACCCTATCGCTCTAGCCGGGCAGACTACTTCCCGCATGACAGAGACCTGGAGTCACATAACTATCCGCTGCCGGCGAACTGGTTCCGCATGACAGAAGCCGAGGTCACCTAACACTATCCGGCGCTAGCGAGGCGACTAGTTCCCGCATGACAGAGGCCTGGAGTCTGCCTAACACTATCGGCTAGCCGGCAGATTAGTTCCCGTATGACAGAGGCCAGGTCACTAACCTATCGGCGCTAGCTGGGCGAAGACTAGTTCCAGCATGACAGAGGCCTGGAGTCACCTAGCCTATCCGCGCTAGCTGGGCAGACTAGTTCCGCATGACAGGGCCTGGGTCACACCTAACCCTATCCGCTGGCGGGCTTAAACTAGTTCCGTATGACAGAGGCCTGGAGTCACCTAACCCTATCCACGCTAGCCGGGCAGACCTAGTTATGTATGACAGAGGCCTGGTCACATAACCATATACGCTGGCTGGGCAGACTAGTTACGCATGACCCAGAGGCCCAGGAGTCACCTAACCCTATCACTAGCGGGGCGGGCCGGATTCCCGCATGACAGAGGCCTGGGTCACCTAACCCTATCCCGGCGCTAGCCGAGCAAACTAGTTCCCGGTATGACAGAGGCCTGGAGTCACACCTAACCCTATCCACGCTAGCCGGGCAGACTAGTTCCCGCGCATGACCCAGAGGCCTAGAGTCACTAACCCTATCCACTAGCCGGGCAGACTGGTTCCGGTATGACAGAGGCCTGGAGTCACCTAACCCTATCCGCTGGCCGGGCAAACTAGTTCCACGTATGACAGAGGCCTGGGTCACTAACCTATCCCGCGCTAGCCGGGCAGACTAGTTACGTGACAGAGGCCTGGGTCACTAACCCTATCCGCGCTAGCGGGCAGGGCTAGTTCCGCATGACAGAGGCCTGGAGTCACTAACCCTATCAACGCTAGCCGGGTGGGTTCCGTATGACAGGAGGCTGGGTCACCAAACCCTATCCCACTGGCCGGGCAGACTAGTTCCAGCATGACCCAGAGGCCTGGGTCACCTAACCTATCAGGCGCTAGGCGGGCAGACTAGTTCCCGCGCGACTTGAGGCCTGGGTCACTAACCCTATCCGGCTAGCTGGGCAGACTAGTTCCCGCATGACGGGCCTGGGTCACTAACCCTATCCGCTGGCTGGCAGACTAGTTCCACGCGAGCCAGAGGCCTGGGTCACTAACCCTAACCCACGCTAGCCGGGCAGACTAGTTCCCGTGACAGAGGCCTACGTCACCTAACCCTATCCACGCTAGCCGGGCAGACTAGTTACTGTATGACAGAGGCCAGAGAGTCACCTAACCATATACGGCGCTAGCCGGTTTCAAGTTTAGTTACCGCATGACAGAGGCCTGGTCACCTAACCCTATCGCTAGCTGAGCAAACTAGTTCCGGTATGACAGAGGCCTGGGTCACTAACCCTATCCGCTAGGCGAGCAAGCAGTTCCGTATGAGCAGAGGCCTGGAGTCACATAACCATATGTTGTGAGCAGACCAGTTCCACATGACAGAGGCCGGGAGTCACTAACCTATCCGCTAGCCAGAGCGAACTAGTTCGCGCAGACAGAGGCCTGGAATCACTAACGCTATCCGCGCTGGCGCGCAAACTAGTTCCGTATGACAGAGGCGCAGGAGTCACTAACCCTTTCCGCTAGCCGGGCGGCCAGTTCCGCATGACAGAGGCCTGGAGTCACCTAACCTATCGCTAGCCGAGCAGACTAGTTCCGCATGACCCAGAGGCCTAGAGTCACCTAACCTATCCGCTAGCCGGGCAGACTAGTTCCACGTATGACCAGAGGCGGGAGTTACTCAACCTATCATTGCTACCAGGCAGACTAGGTCCCACATGACAGAGACCTGTAGTCACCTAACCTATCCGCTAGCGGAACAGCCTAATTCCGTATGACCGAGGCTGGAGTCACTAACCTATCCCCGCTAGCCGAGCAGACTAGTTCCCATATGACAGAGGCCTGGGTCACCTAACCCTATCCACGCTGGCGGGCAGACTGGTTCCGTATATGACAGAGGCCTGGAGTCACCTAACCTATCGGCGCTAGCCAGAGCAGAACTAGTTCCCATTATGACAGAGGCCGGGAGTCACTAACCTATCACGCTAGCCGAGCAGACTAGTTTTCGTATGACCAGAGGCCTGGAGTCACTAAGCTATCTGCGCAGGCCAGGCAGACTAGTTCCGTATGACAGAGGCCTGGGATCCCTAACCTAACGCGCAGGCCGAGCAGACTAAATACCGTATGACAGAGAGGCCTGGAGTCACCTAACACTATCAAGCGCAGGCCGGGCAGACTAGTTCACACGACAGAGGCCTAGGTCACCTAACCTATCCGGCATGGCTGGGCAGGCAGTTCCCGCATGACAGGCCTGGAGTGCCTAACCCTATCCACTCTAGCCGCGCAGACTAGTTCGCATGACGGTAGCCTGGAGTCACTAAATATTCCCCTGGCAGGAAGACTAGTCCCACATGACAGAGGCCTGTGGTCACTAACCCTATTAGCGAGCCGAGGCAGACTAGTTCGTATGACAGAGGCCTGGAGTCACCTAATCCTATTCCCGCTAGCCGGGAAGACTAGTTCCGCATGACAGAGGCCTGGAGTCCTAATCTATCGCTAGCCAGGCAGACTAGTTCCGCATGACAGAGACCTAGGTCACCTAACCTATCCACGCTAGCCGGGCAGACTAGTTCCTGTAAGACAGAGGCCTGGATCCCTAGCCTATCGCTAGCCGAAGGCAGACTAGTTCCCACATGACAGAGGCCTGGAGTCACCAAATATTGCCGCTAGCCGCGAAGACTAGTTCCCACATGACAGAGGCCTGTAGTCACCTAACCTATTAGCGCTGGCCGAGACAGACTAGTTCCGTATGACAGAGGCGCAGAGTCACCCTAGCCTATTCCCCTAGCGGGAAGACTAGTTCCATGACAAAGGCCAGTGTCACCTAACCTATCCCGCTAGCCGGGGCAGACTAGTTCCCGCATGACAGAGACCTGGAGTCACCTAACCTATCCACGCTAGCCGGGCAGACTAGTTCCTGTATGACAGAGGCCTGCAGGTCACTAACCTATCGCTGCGAGCAGACTAGGTCCCGCATGACAGAGGCCTGAGTCACTCCCTATCTGCTCTATCCGAGCAGACTAGTTCCGTATATGACAGAGACCTGGAGTCACTAACCTATCCGCTAGCCGAGCAGACTAGTTCCACGTGACACAGGCCTGGAGTCACTAACCTATCCGCTAGCCGAGCAGACTAGTTCCCATATATGACAGAGACGCTGGAGTCACCTAACCCTATCCGCTAGCCGAGCAGACTAGTTCCTGTGTGACAGAGACCTGGAGTCACCTAACCCTATCCGCGCTAGCTGAGCAAACTAGTTAGCCCATGATGACGAGAGGGTGAGTCACCTAACCTATCTGTGCAAGCCGGGCAGACTAGTTCCCGCATGACAGAGGCCTAGAGTCACACTCCCCTATAGCTAGCTGGGCAGACTAGTTCCCTCATGACAGAGAGCTGGAGTCACCTAACCTATCCGCTAGCCAGGCAGACTAGTTCCGCATGACAGAGACCTAGGTCACTAACCTATCGCTAGCCGGGCAGACTAGTTCCTGTATGACAGAGGCCTGGAGTCACCTAACCTATCTGCTCTATCCGGGCAGACTAGTTCCCGTATATGACAGAGACCTTAGGTCACCTAACCTATCCACGCCGGGCAGACTAGTTCCCGCATGACAGAGGCCTGGAGTCACCTACCCCTATCCACGCTAGCCGGGCAGACCAGTTCCCGCATGACAGAGGCCTGGGTCACCTAACCTATGCGCTAGCCGAGCTTAGACTAGTTCCAGTATATGACAGAGACCTGAGGTCACCTAACCTATCCGCGCTAGCCGAGCAGACTAGTTCACTGTATGACAGAGACCTGGAGTCCCCTAACCTATCCGCTGGCTGAGCAAACTAGTTAGCATATGACAGAGGGTTGGAGTCACCTAACCCTATCTGTACAAAGCCGGGCAGACTAGTTTCCGCATGACAGAGGCCTGGAGTCACTAGCCCTATCCACACTGGCTGGGCAGACTAGTTCCCGCATGACAGAGACCTAGAGTCACCTAACCCTATCGGCGCTAGCGGCAGACTAGTTCCCGCGCTGACAGAGGCCTGTGGTCACCTAACTATCCGCGCTAGCTGGGCAGACTAGTTCCCTCATGACAGAGGCCTGGGTCACCTTACCCTATCCGCACTAGCTGGGCAGACTAGTTCCCGTATGACAGAGGCCTGGAGTCACGAACCTATTTAAGCTAGCCGAGCAGACTAGTTCCCGTATGACCGAGACCTGGAGTCACCTAACTATCCCCGCTAGCTAGGCAGACTAGTTCCCTCATGACAGAGACCTGAGTCACCTAACCTATCCGCTCTGGACGGGACGACTGGGTCGGAAACAGCTCGAGGTTTACGCGGCAAGAAACAAGGGGAGGCAAAGGGGCTTTCAGGATCAAGTTCCTAACAGCGATTGCCGCGGATTTTGGGGAGAAATGCTCTCACAGGCGTATTGTGTACATTTTGGGGGTGAAGATCCAGAGCGCGTGGGAGCCCAAGTCTGGGTCGTGCACATGGTTGCCAGCCAATCCTGAGTAGCCTGGGCCTGCTTTCTCAAACAGGTCCCAAACAGGAAGTCTCACCAGGTGCCTAATCAATACTGCACCAGGGGCTCCAATACATTCAGCACTTGTGCTCTTGGGACTCACGCCCAGCAATGCTCCTGGGTTACTCCTGGCTTTGCACCCATTACTCAGGGTGGTACCTAGGGGCCATATGGGATGCCGAGGATCCAAGCCAGGTCAGCTGAGTGCAAGAAGCGCCCTCCCGGCTGTACTTCTGCTCTGGTCTGTCTATCATCTATCTCTCTTCTATCTATCTATCTACCTATCTACCTATCTACCTATCTACCTATCTATCTATCTATCTATCTATCTATCTATCTATCTATCTATCTATCTATCTTCTATCTATCTATCTTCTTCCTGAATCAACCAGATGCCATTGGGCTACTTGTACGTGATAGGGTCCAATGGAAATGTTACTGGCGCCCGCGAGCAAATCGATGAACAACTAGGATTCAAGTGATCAAGTGATCAGTGATCTATCTTCTATCGATGTATCTATCATCTATCTACCATCTATCTATCATCTATCATCTCTCATATGTAACATGTATCACCTATGTAAGTATATAACTCAATAAGGCTATTATAGTCTCTACAGCCATGTGTAACTATGAACACGTATCAACTAAAAACTTTAAGACGGAACACTGCCCGGTGAGGTCCGATGCCCGCCGGCAGGGGTAGCCGGAGACCCGCAGACCCCAACCTAACGCTATCGCCTCTGCCTAGACCTCGCGCGGCGAGGGCGCGAGCCGGCCTCTGGCGGACAGGGTTGGAGGCCCCGCGCTGTCCCGAGCGCCTCCGACCTGGGTGGCCGCGGCCGCCGCCGCCGCGCGCCCCTCACAGGCCCCGCGGCCGCCCCCGAGGCCAGCTCGCGGCCCCGCGCGCCGCGCTCGCTCCCTCACCGGCCTCCGGAGAGCGGCGCCAGGATCAGACTCCCGCGCCGCCGCCGCAGCCACGGGCGCGCCACCTCACTGGCGCCTGAGGCCGGCGCTCCCGATTGGCCGGCTGCCGACCAGTGACCCGCAGTGGGCGGGCGAGGGCTCCCACAGCCAATCACAGCTCACATAGGGCGTCAGCTGACTGCGGCTGGCCCCGCCCCACGCTTCCGGCCCGTGTCCGGGTCTAGGCTATGGGTGACTCCGCGGGCTTCCTGCGGCCTTGGCAAGCGGCTCGGCCTGCGGCTCTGGAGGACCCGGGACTCGGGGACGGGAGGGAACGGGCCGGCTCGGCCCCACTCAGGAGCCGGAAGCGGTCTCCGCTGCCGCCCGGGGCCTGGCCTCGCCCCTCGCTGCGCCCTGCCCCGGTGCCGCCTGGCCACGCGCGCTGCGCGGGTTCATGCCGGGGCCCGCAGTGCCCAGCTGGGCCCGGGCCCCGTACGCGGGGGCCGCACCCCTGGCCCCGAGACCCCCCTCTTTCCCGCATCTTCCCCTTTCCTCTTAGGTGAGACACGCTGCTTTGTCAGTGTGGCAGTGGGGGAGCCAGGGCAGTGGGCGCGACCGGGACCTCGTGGCGTCCGCCCTGCCCAACTCTGAGCCCACGGGAAACTGCAGCCACAAAGCTCTTAACTTAGTCTCTGGGGAAAAACAGCGAAATCAAGCTGCTCCTTTGGCGTCGCCCTTCCCAAAGAAAGGGCATGGAGACCCTAAGCCCCCCAGGTGCGCTCCATCCTCCTGAAACTCAGGAGGGTCAGCGAGCTCGTGGGGGCCCAGCTGACTTCTTTCCTTTGCCCCAGCTGTGCCACGGCACAGTGCTGGCATCTGTGCCAGCCAGTTTCCCTGGAGCTCTGCGCCTTCAGTTTGCTTTGACTAGAATGTCAGCAGAGGCCCTCGGCTGTTGGGCGTGCTGCGGCTGAGGCACGTAACCTGACTGGCTTTGAGCAAGGTGAGATGGGGAGGTGAGTGGAGGAGAAACTGCTTCCTGCCCTCTGCCTTCCCTGGTCCAGGCAGGCGGAGGAGGCCGTGTTAGATGTCAGGCCGAAACAGAAAGGAAGAGTAATGTCCATCGTATCCGCTGCAGGCCAGGTGCCAGGACGAGGTCAGTTGCTGACCTCTGCCCATAGCCTCAGCTGGCCCCAAGAACCAGCCATGGAGAAGGCTGGGTGCAGCTCTTCTGAGCCTCAGTGGATCTTGTTCTCACCCAGCAGAGGCCCACACACTCCCCGGGCACAAATTCTTCAGATGCAAGGAGATGGTCCTTTGGACTTGCCAGAGGCTTGATTTCTAATCTGGTTTTAATTTTTAGAAATTCCCTGCAGGTAAACTGACAATTAAAGGTGGTCTGTACCTCTGTGCTGTGCCACACACAACTTCAAAGTTCCTTTTCATTGGACTTGCTAAGAGATCCAAGACATGTAGAAAGAGTTCCATGCAGAAAGAACGTGCATGTGCTGGCTGCTCGATCAGACTTTGTTTTTGTCTTAGAGCCGCAGATGGCAGTGTTCAGGGGTTGTTCCTGCCTGTGAGCTCAGAGATCACCCCTGGCGGTGCTAGGGGCCCATAATGGGATGCCCCACAGAACCCTAGGTCAGCTTGCGCAAGGCAAGTGCCCTACCTGCTGGGCTATCGCTCCGGCCCTAAAAGCCCAACTCTTATCCTTATTTTGTTCATAATATTTATTCTTGGGGGAGTAGCAAGTGATTCATGAAGTTTTTATTTGATAGAATGTGAATTTTAGGTTTGAACTAGTGAACAGGGTAAATAACATTTAACCTTTGGACTTCTGGAATCTCAGTGGCCTTTGGACATCGTGTTTAATCTCAGCCCAATCGGCATTCTCCTGGATGTTCAAAGTGGTTAATCAATCAAGTGGCGAAGGACAGAAGTTATGTCCAGGCTTGCGTCAGAGTTCTCTGTAGGATGTTAATGAGAGGAAAGTTTACTGCTAGCTTGGATGTATTACTTTGTGCACAATGTTCTGCCACACATTTTTATCCTATTAAAAACTACAGTGTATTTGTGGGTACAGCCAATACTTACTTCAGTTAGCACCTTTACTAGTATTGATTGGAGTATGAATTACCTTAGAAGCATTCTCTGTTTATTCTGATGCTTCATCTCATTTTAAATTGGGCACTCAGAAAACAGTCTTTAATTGTAACTATGCTATCACTATCACTATCTTTCTTTTTTTTTTTTTTTTTTGCCTTTTTGGGTCCACACCCGGCATGCTCCAGGGGAGCTACTCCTGGCTCTGCACTCAGGAATCACTCCTGGCGGTGCTCGGGGGGGGACCATATCAGGATGCCGGGGATTGAACCCAGGCCGGCGAAGAGACCGGCCACGTGCAGGACAACGCCCTACCCGCTGGGCTATCGCTCCAGCCCCAATATCACTATCTTTCCGTTCATCATCTATTTGCTAGAAGCGAGCACCAGTAATATCTCCATATGTCCTGTCTCATGCTGAAGTAGAACCAAAGGCATCCGCTTGCTCCAGGAACATAAAGAGCCTCAAACAATTATATTGGGTCATGGGAATGACCTAATATAAATGTTACTGGTATTTGGCATATCAAATGCGACACGAGCAACTTGCCAGGCTTGCCGTGCCGGGTGACATACTGTTGTAGTTACCTCTAAATAAAG
Organism: Cryptotis parvus; assembly: GCA_021461705.1. Lineage (NCBI taxonomy): Eukaryota > Metazoa > Chordata > Mammalia > Eulipotyphla > Soricidae > Cryptotis > Cryptotis parvus. The sequence continues at coordinate 21,594 of JAJIBD010035783.1, forward strand.
CATTTATTAATAAACCACGCGGCCGCTTCGGCCGCATGAACCTGGCTATGATAGTCTGGTCTGCTGGGTGGAGTTGACGAGAGGAAGTCGGATGTGGAAAATGGCGGGCCCCATGGAGTAGGGAGGGTGGTCTGGCTTGTTGTGAGGCTCACCTGGGGTGGCAGGCCAGGGCTAGAACCCGCCATGCCTCCTGGGTGCCTCACAAGCAGCTGGGCACAGGGGAGAGCAAAGTAGCAGCTCTGCCCCATGTCTGAGAGTCTCTGGTTCAGCATACCTGGGCGGGATTGAAAAAAAAAAACTACTGCAGGGTGGCTGTCGATGATCCGGGCTGTGATAGTCTGGTCTGCTGGGTTGAGTTGTGACGAGAGGGGAGTCCAGATGTGGAAAATGGCGGGCCCCATGGAGTAGGGGAGGGTGGTCTGGCATTTGTTGTGAGGCTCAGCTGGGGTGGCAGGCCAGGGCTAGAACCCGCCTGCCTCCCAGGCGCCTCACAAACCAGAAGACTCTCAGACATGGGGCAGAGCTACTACTTGCTCTCCCTATAACTATGCTAATTTCTTTTTAGAAGCGTATTGCCATTTTTTTGTCTTTTAGGAGAGTTTTTGTTGCCAAGAAAAGTGGGATTAATATTTTTTTCTTCCAGACTGATTTGGTTTAGTGTATTCTTTTTTTCTTTTTGGGTCACACCCAGCGATGCTCAGGGTTACTCCTGGCTCTGTACTCAGTAATTACTCCTGGCGGTGCTCGGGTGACCATATGGGATGGCAGGGATCGACCCTTGTTGGCCCCATGCAAGGCAAACATCCTATCTGCTGGACTATTGCTCCAGCCCCTAGTGTATTCTTGATGATCAAAATATTCATATAACTTTTGGTACCTTGAAATGGCAAATATTGATGGTGTGTAAAAAAGCATGACACATAATCACAGAACCCCAATAACATCATGGGTGTCTAGTTGTGCAGGTGTTTAAACAGGACCTCGCCAGGACATGTCACACATAACTGCTTCTTTTTTTCTTTTTGGGTCACACCCTTGGCGGCTCAGGGGGTTACTCCTGGTCCTGCACTCAGGGAATTACTCCCTGGTGGTGCTCGAGGGGACCATATGGGATGCCGGGGATCGAACCTGGGCTGGCACAGGCCGGCCGCGTCAAGGCAAATGCCCTACCCGCCGGGCTATCGCTCCGGCCCATACACATAACTGTTTCTAACTGTAGGACTTTGTCCTTTGCTGCTTGTGTTTTTTTTAAATTCCTATTATGCACATGTTAACTTAAAAATATTATTTTAAAACCTGTAAAAATTGTAAATAAAGTGGACTAGATTGTTAGTACAGTAGGTAGGGCATTTGCCTTGCATGGGGCTGACCCAGGTTTGATTTCTGGCATCCATGCAGTTCCCTGAGCCCTGCCAAGGAGTGAGCCCTGAGAGTGCTGAGCCAGGAGGTAAGCCCTGAGCACGGCCAGGTATAGGCTCCATAAAAAAATTTGTAAGCATTTTTTTTTTTGTTTTTCTCCCTGCGGCGCAGAGCCTGGCAAGCTACCTGTGTTGTATTTGATATGCCAAATACCAGTAACAATTTTAGACCTCATTCCCATGACCTGATGGAATGGATTGAGGCTCTTTATGTTCCTGGAGCAAGCAGGTGCCCTTGGGCCCTACTAGCATGAGACAGGACATATGGAGATGTTACTGGTGCCCTCTCAAGCCAATCGATGATGAGCGGGAAGACAGTGATACAGTGATAATTCAGAGATATAAAGGGAATTGTAGGCGGGTGGGGACAGGACAGCAATGAGCACATGATGGCGATGATGATGATTCTGAAAGGCATTTTTGAGTCACAAGTGGGGAAGTCAGGCCTTACTCCTGGCTTTGTGCTCAGGGATCACTCCTGGCAGTGTTCAAAGGACTATATGAGGTTCCAGGGACCAAATGCATGTCGATCACATGCAAAGCAAGTGCCCTACCCTCTGTGCTATCCCTCGGACCCCAGGACTCATTGTTAAGAAGGCAGATAGCAGATACTGTTGGCAGCTGGATGTGGAGGAACACAGGCTCCAGGTACAGAAAAGCCCGGAATGTAACCAGTTCTGACTTTAAAGGTGTAAGCATAAGGCTGAGAAAGGGCATTCCCTTGCTTTATAAGCTCTGGGGAAATGCTGGCCATTCTAGCGTTCCTAAGTCTCCCGGTGGGCATGATGCGAAGGGGTTGAGCTGCAATGACAGGCTCCTGAAATAGACATTCAACAGAACAGATTAGCCACATTTTGGGGGGTCACACCAGCAGTGTTCAGGGTAACTCCTAGTTCTGCTCTCAAGAATTACTCCTGGAAGTTTTCAGTGTACTATATGGGATGTTGGAGATCAACCCAGGTCAGCCGTCTGCAAGGCAAATGCCCTCCCTCTACTATCTTCCATCCCTAGCCCATTTTTTTAAAATAGGATGTTGATTGTAGGAGTTTGTCCGTTTCATAATAAATAATACTGGACATTGAGTGTTCCCATGGAGAGACCCAGAACACTAATCCTAATCTACCGTGAGGGAGATGAGGACTGCATTTGCAGACAGGCCTTTGAGGAGACATGTAAGGGCCAGAAGGATGATCCCAAGGCTGGAGAGTCTGATGTAGTGAATCAGAGTTCAGACCCTGATACTGTATAATCCCCTGAGCAATGAGAGAAGCACTCCTCAAGCACTGCACTGGAAGTTGCCCCTGAGCACTGGAAGATATGTCCCAACAAGGTGTCTCCCTAATCTATCCCTTCTGATGGGTTTTGCAGGCCAGAGGTAGCCACATGAAAGGAAGGCCACTTGAGAATCCAGGATGCCATGGAAAACCATGAGGGGGGGAAACGTCTCAGGATGGGATCTCTCGGCACTGGATCTTGTACTTTCAGCCTCCCAGCTGTAGCTAAACACATACCACCCTAGGTGTCCCCGGATAAATACACACCTTGCCTTAATCCTCTACCTTAATCCCTTGGGTTTTTTGTTGTTGTTGTTGTTGTTTTTTTTTGCTTTTTTGGGTCACACCGGTAATGCTCAGGGGTTACTCCTGGCTCTGCACTTAGGAGTTACTTCTGGCTGTGCCCAGGGACCATATGGAATACCAGGGATCGAACCAGCAAGGCAAATGCCCTACCCGCTGTGCTATCACTCGGCCCCAATCCCTTGTTTTAATCCCTCTCTCACCCTACATGCTTAGCTGACAGAAACCTCACCCTACTACCTGATTTGCAGATAGAGTTCCCACCCTACCTCCCCAACTTAAATATTCCTGTTCAATCTAATAAAGAGGAATTATCCCCTAAAGTGGTTCATGGAGACTTCTTTGTGGGTGCTCTACTTGCCCTTCATGGGTGTTTCTACTCACTCAAGATACGACCTCACCAGGGACATCAGCATCTTTCACCAGCAGCTTCAACACCAATGAGAAAGTAAGTTTCTGGGTTTTGGAACACCCAGTCTATGGGTTTTTTTTTTTTTTTAATTACAACCTGTTTTACCAGTTCCACCAACATCCACATTCAAGGAAGAAGAAATTGAGAAATTCTACGTGGAACTGAAGGAGTTCTATAAAGAAGATCACACCTTCTACGAGATCACAGTCAGTGATTTTAATGCCAAGATAGGACCGAGAAGATCGGCCAAAGAAGGGCGCCTGTCTTCAAAAACTGGAGCTCATTCGCCAACGTGGCAAAGCGCGAGTCTCAGGTGACCAAATACTAACATCCAAACTTGCAAAGAGTGCAGAGAAGTGATAAAAGAAGACCTCAAAGAGAGAAGAGCAGAAATACTGGAAGATGCAGCAGAAGCCGGGAAAAGCATTCGAACGCCCGCCTGTCCTTCGCCAACTATAAGACCAAGATGACTGCCCTCCAATGTCCTGATGGATCTATCACATCTTCCAGAAAGGCAATGGAGAAGATTATCCATGACTTCTACTCAGATCTCTTTGATAGCCATGTCCACCTGCCCACATACCAAATTCCGCCGGATGGATATGTCATTCCCAACGTTCTCCCTTTTTGAAATCCGACATGCTATTTCATCAGTAAAGAAAGGGAACAGCACCAGGCCCAGACAAACTCAGACCCGAACACCTGAAGAATCTGCCTTCAGTACTCATCAATACACTGGCTCAGCTCTTCACACGCTACCTGTCTGAATGCAAGGTTCCCTCCCAATGGAAAACCAGCAGGACAGTTCTACTGTTCAAGAAGGGAGACATCCATGACATTGGCAACTATCGCCCCATCTGCCTGTTGTCCTGTCATCTACAAGCTGTTCACTCGAGTCATCCTGAACAGGATTGGCAGAACATTAGATGAAGGGGCAACCATGCGAGCAAGCTGGCTTCCGAAAAGAATTCAGCACAATCTACCCCATATCCACCACGGTAACCAAGCTCGTTGAAGTTTGTAGGCAGTTCAGGATGCCACTCTGTCTCATGTTCATTGATTTACAGAAAGCCTTTGATTCTGTGGAGACTGAAGTGATCATGGAAGCCCTAGCCAAAGAGGGCGTTCAAACCCAATACATCAAGATCCTTCATGAGCTATATTACAGATTCACCACCAGGATCTCACCATTCTACAAGGAAGTGATCATTGATGTCAAAAGGGGGTTCGGCAGGGGTAATATCATTTCACCAAAACTCTTCAGCGCCACCCTAGAGAACATCATGAGACAATTAGAATGGGAAGGAATGGGAGTGAAGATAGATGGTTGGCAACTAAACCACCTCAGCTCGCTGATGACATTGTTCTACCAACACCAAACATCAGCCAAGCGGCACAAATGCTGGTTGACTTCGAGAATGTGGAAAGATAGGTCTACACCAGAATCTATAAAGAAAACTATGTTCATGAAAAATGAACTAGTTCCAGAGGCCCCATTCACTCTCAATGAAACAGACATCTGTGAATGCAGCAGTTATGTGTACCTAGGTCGAGAAGTCAACATGATGAACGACCTAAGACCTGAGCTGTGCAGGAGGAAGAGAGCTGCATGGAATGCCTTCAAAGGCATCGAAGAAATAGCTAAAAGGACAAAGAACCTCCAGCTCTGGGCACATCTCTTTGACTCCACTGTTCTCCCTGTATTAACATACACCTCAGAGACCTGGGTCCTATGAAAGGATGGAGAATGCTATTCAGGTCTCTCAAAGAGGAATGGAAAGAGCTATGCTTGGAATCTCATGCCTCAAGTGAGAGAAGGAATCTGGAGTTCCGACCTCCATCGACAATCCAGAGTCAGGGACACTGCCTCGTTTGCCAAGGTGTCGAAAATCAGATGGACTGGATATGTAATGCGATTTGGAGGCGACCACTGGACTAGAGCCATTACCGACTGGATCCCACAGGACATCAAAAGATCGCATGGCTGCCCACCTACAAGATGGTAAGACTTCTTCATCAAGACCCTGAACAAGCGGTTTGAGGCTCTTAGTATTTCTGAGCAAGCAGATGTCATTGGGCTACACTGGCATGTGATAGAGTTAAATGGAAACGTTACTGGCACCGCTGGAGCAAATTGACGAATAACGGGATGTCAAGTGATCAAGTGAATTACAACCTGATCTATTAAAATACCTTTTGTTTTCCCCAGGCTTGAGAACAGGAAAATTGGGCTGCCGAATGGAAACAGTGTCAGCTCAGATATTAATTGGATTTTACATAATTGGTTTTTATCCTGGAAGGTCCTGCTTTAATTTCCAAAGGAAAAAATGTATCAGGAGTCCATGAAGTCTCACTGTAACAGGACACATTGTTAAGTGCTAGAGCTTTTATTTTATGACTCACCGTAGTAGAGTGCATGTGTCCGGCATAAAGTCTAAGAATATGGGAAGTTACTCCTGGGAATATACTCTGGGAAGCCAAAATCATAGCGCGGAAACACCACCCCTACTTTTATGTTCATAGCAGCATTATTCACAATAGTCAGAATCTGGAAACAACCAGAGTGCCCTAGAATCGATGACTGGGTAAAGCAACTTTTGGTACATCTACACAATGGAATACTATGCAGCTGTTAGGAAAAATGAAGTTATAAAATTTGCCTATAAATGGATGGACATGGAGAAGATTCCATTCATCATCAATTTGCTTTCGGCCGGGCACCAGTAACATCTCCATATGACCTGTCTCATGCAAGTAGAGCCCAAGGGCACCTGCTTGCTCCAGGAACATAAAGAGCCTCAAACCATTCCATCGGGTCATGGGAATGAGGTCTATAATTGTTACTGGTATTTTGCATATCAAATACAACACGGGTTAGCTGGCCAGGCTCTGCTGTGCAGGTAACATACTCTTGTAGTCATCTAAAAATTCAGCATTTATTGATGAACTGCTGTGCCGCATAGCGGCCTCTCGAACTGGGCTGTGATAGGCTGGTCTGCTGGGTGGAGTTCTGACGAGGGGGAAGTCCGGATGGGGAAAATGGGAGGCCCCTCATGGAGTGGGGGGATCGTCTGGCTTGTTGTGAGTCTCTGCTGGAGTGGTTGGGCCAGGGCTAGAACCTGCCATCCCCTCCGGGCACCTCATGAGCGGCTGGGCACAGGGGAGACAGTAGCAGCTCTGCCCCCATGTCTGTGAGTCTCTGGATCAGCATACCTGGGCCGGATTTAAAAAAGACTGCTTCAGGGTGGATCTTGGTGAACTGGGCTGTGATAGGCTGGTCTGCTGGGTGGAGTTCTGACGAGAGGGAAGTCTGAATGTGGAAAATCGGAGGCCCCTCATGGAGTGGGGGGTCGCTCTGGCTTGTGAGGCTCTGCTGGAGTGGTGGGCTAGGGCTAGAACCTGCCATCCCTCCTGGTCGCCTCATGAGCGGCTGGGCACAGGGAGAGCCAGTAGTAGCTCTGCCCCATGTCCTGTGAGTCTGTGAGATTATGTTGAGTGAAATTAGCCAGGAGAGACAGTACAGAATGACTGCATTTATTTGCATGACATAAATATATATGTACATATTATGATACCAATATCCAAGGTCAAGTGAAACATGACCTTGTAACAGGATGTCTTGTCAAAGGTGGAAATTATCACAAACGTGTTGGGAGTCAGAGGCTAGATAAGACAGAAAAATGGAACAGTGTGCTAACAATTGTCGAGGGTACTAATACCATCCTAGAACTGAGCATTAAATACAGGCAAAAGATACACATGACAACCCTTTAATGTATGTTCTGTAATCCATAAAATGGAAGGGAAGGAAAAGAGAGAGAAGGAGGAAATAAAAGAACCTGCCATGGAGGCGGGCTGGGGAGGGGGAGGGAACCAGGGACATTGGTGGTGGGAGATGGGCACTGGTGGAGGGATGGGTGCTGGAACACTGTATGACCGAAACCCAAATATGAACTTTTTAATTGTATATCTTTGTAATTGTATATCTCACAGTGGTATAATAAAAAAGCATGACACATAATCACAGAACCCTAATAACATAATGGATATCTAGTTGTGCAGGTATTTAAACAGGACCTAGCAGGACATGTCACACGTAACTGCTTCTAACTGTAGGACTTTGTCCTTTGCTGCTTGTGTTTTTTTAAATTCCTATTATGCACATGTTAACTTAAAATATTATTTTAAAAACCTGTAAAAATTGTAAATAAAGTGGACTAGATTGTTAGTACAGTAGGTAGGGCATTTGCCTTGCATGGGGCTGACCCAGGTTTGATTTCTGGCACCCATGCGGTCCCCTGAGCCCCTGCCAAGGGAGTGATCCCTGAGTGCTGAGCCAGGAGTAAGCCCTGAGCACTGCCAGGTATAGGCTCCATAAAAAATTTTGTAAGCATTTTTTTTTGTTTTGTTTTCTCCAGCACGGCAGAGCCTGGCAAGCTACCTGTGTTGTATTTGATATGCCAAATACCAGTAACAATTATAGACCTCATTCTCATGTCCTGATGGAATGGTTTGAGGCTCTTTATGTTCCTGGAGCAAGCAGGTGCCCTTGGGCCCTACTAGCATGAGACAGGACATATGGAGATGTTACTGGTGCCCTCTCGAGCCAATCGATGATGAACGGGAAGACAGTGATACAGTAATACAGTGAAAAAAAATGAATATGGGAAATTTATGCAAGGCTGTAGTGTGGCATTCCTATTTTCCTCTGTACTTAGTTTCCCACGAGCATGGGAAGCACAATATTAAGTTTAGTAGGATTTTCATGAATACATACAATTTGGGCTTCAGAAGAAGTTCATGAAGTTTTGTCGATGGTCACAGTTTATTTCATGTGAAACCTGGGTAGACGTGCCGGTCAGTAGCCTAAAAAGGCTACTGCATAAAAATGTTTGTAACGGACATTTGTATATACATTCTGTCTGTCAATATTGAATTTCCCCTTGGGTGAGATTAAAAGTATTTGTATTAATTTTTTTTTTTGGTTTTTTTGCTTTTTTGAATCACACCTGGCGATGCTCAGGAGTTACTCCAGCTCTGCACTCAGGCGTTACTTATGGCGGTGCTCGGGAGACTCTATGGGATGCCAGGATATAACCTGGATTGGCTGCAAGCAAGGCAAATGCCCTACCCGCTGTCCTATCGCTCTGGCCTTGTGTTAATTTAGTTGTCTGTATGTGTGGTATCACTTGTCATCCCATTGTTCATCGATTTGCTCAAAGCGGGCACCAGTAACGACTCCATTCATTGGGAATGGGAGCCATTATCGTTACTGTTTTAGACCTCATTCCGGAATGGATTGAGGCTCTTTATGTTCCTGGAGCAAGCAGATGCCTTGGGCTCTACTAGCATGAGACAGGACATATGGAGATGTTACTGGGGCCCGCTCGAGCAAATCGATGATGAACGGAAAGACAGTGATACAGTGATCGGGTACTGTTTTTGGCATATTGGATACACCACAGGTAGCTTGCCAGGCTCTGCCGTGGCTCTGGGTTCATCCCAGGGGGCCCAGTCTTTTTCTGTGCAGACCTTCAACCATCCAGGGCCCATGGGGCAGAGCCCTGGGCATAGAGAAGCTGTCTCCTGTCTGCCACCTGCCGACGCAGCTGGGCACCGCAGCCACACCTGCAACACCTCGGGGGCAGAGCAGGATGTGTGGTATGTTTGTGTTAAAATATAGAACTTGGGCCATAGAGCTAGTAGAGGGTAAGTTCCCTCTGGTACCACTCGTGGTCCCAAACACTGCCAGGAGTGGCTCCTGAGCACAGGGTTTGCCTCCCACATGTATCCTTATATAATTATATATAATTCCGCTACCTTTCATATCTGTTATTACATAACACATGCTATGCACTATCTCTATGTAATTTAGTTCTCTCCCCTCTGTGCCTTGGGTTCTTTTTTAGCTTCTCTCCCCACCATCATTTTCCTCCTGCCTAGCCAGCCGCGCCAAGCCCTGTTTCTGTCTCTGGCAGATGAGCTTCCAGACAGGCTCTGCGGCCTAATCTGCCCCCTCCCAGCACCTTTTCTTCCTCTCAAAAAAAATCTGAGCAGCTTCTCTCCAGGTGGGGGTAAGTTTTTCCTCTGTTTTTCACCTCTCCCTTTCTCCAAGCTATCCTGACCATTCCCATCCTAATTCCCACCCCATTCCTCACCCTCGATAAACTTCTGGTCTGAATAATCCCAGCAGACTTTGGGGCCTACAGGCCTGAGCTCATTTCCGGCAGAGGAAACCTCCAGTGTGGAGCTCTGACAAGGAAGAGCTGTGGGCAAGGCCGGATTGGTCGGGGGGCTTGTGACATGCCTAAGCATGCAGGACTGTCACGGAAGGTGCAAATCATTTAGGATGTAATTTGGCTCCAGAGACAACAGGTGCCAGTGGGCGGAGAAGCTAAGAAACCAGAGATTCCTCTCCGCCTCGGGTTCCTTCCCAAAGACCAGCGCCAGGGGCACTCTGCTTAAAATCAAAGTTTGCCTTTTGCTGTGCTTGCTAACAAGATGCAAGCATCTTCCTTCCTCCTTTTCGTTTCTTTTTTTGCTTTTTTGGGTCACACTTGGCAATGCTCAGGGTTACTCCTGGCTCTGCATTCAGGAATTACTCCTGGCGGTGTTCAGGGACCACCTGGGATGCCGGGGATCGAATCCGGGGCGCCTGCCTACAAGGCAACACCCAACCCACAGCACTACCACTATGGCACCCCTCCTTTCCTTTTTCCCTTTTTTTCTCTTTTGCCAGGGAATCTAACCCAAGGTATAGGCAAGTGCATTGCTCAGGGGACCAAATGGGATGCCGGGGAACCAACCCAGGTCAGCCGCTTGTAAGGCAAACACCCTACCGCTGTGCTATCATTCTGGCCC